>PVLC010008080.1:0-60104 GCA_004027655.1 Graphiurus murinus
CAGGTCCAGGTCCACTAGCAATGAACTCCCTCTGCTTTTATCTGAGAAGGTCTTAAAGTTCTCTTTCATTTTTGAAGAGTAGTTTCATCAGATATGGAATTCTTGGTTAACATTTTTTCCTATCAGCACTTTAAATATGTCATCCCACTGCTTTCTAGTCTCTAAGCTTTCTGATGAAAAATCAGCTGTTAATCTTATTAAAGATTCTTTGTATGTAATGAATCACTTTTCTCATGCTGCTTTCAAGTTTTTTGCTTTGTCTTTGGCTTTTAATAGTCTCCTTCCATGTGCTTAGCTAGATTTGGATTTGTCTCCATCCTTCAATTGTCTAGAAGTAAGAGGATTGACTTTTCTTAGCTTGTTCTTCATTCATGCTGTGGCACAGAGCAATTCCTTTGACATCTACATGTGTTTCTGTCTTTTTCTCAGATTAGGCCTTAGTATTTGCACTTTACAAATTTTCCCTCAGACCTATAGAGCTTGTAAAGTATACCAAAATTAGTGTAAGCAGCCAAATACAATATGATTCCTTTCTGTTTTAGTTTTCCATTGGTTCTCTATGAGGATTAATGAGTTAATTCTTGCAAACCCCTCCAAAGTATTAGGATATTGCATATTACTGAGAAGAGGCAAGAGCCGTATGTTAAAAATTAATTGGAAGAAACCACTTGCAGATTGTAATAACGAAACATCCCAAGTTCCAAGGGCACTGGGGACTTCAAGTAAACAAGCCCTCATTAATTTGGCTAATTAGTCACTTGCTGTATTTGCTGGTTTATAAGCGGCACCCTTTTAAGCAGAAAATTGAGCTGTAAAGTGCTAAGAGCCATATGTGTGGTAAAGATGGCATCGTACTCTACACCTTGTATTTCAAACCATATCTCATTCGAAGATACATTTAGGATATTTGGACATTTCAGATTCATCCAGGTAACCTAGATGGACAGAGAGAAGCCTGGGGAATAGAGATATTGCTCTGTTAGGAGGAAAGAGGCAAGTTATAGAGTAACTGGTGGAAATCATTGTTAAATGTTCTTATTTCCCCAAAGGAAGCCCAACAGCTCTCTCAGACAGGACCTCACACACAGGTAGTGCCTTATGATTGATCAGTGTGAAATAAAGGAAAGAGTAGACAAATTCAATTCCCATGACTGGCAAATACAAAGTTCCATATATCCATATATCCCAACTCCTAGGAGCCTTGCTTCATGAGCGTGGAGGGGATTAGATATCTGATGTGTACTGTGGCAAGGCCTACTGAGTAATTCTGCAACCCAAACAGAGGTTCAGTATAGTGAAACAAATGCTATGTTCAAGTGCTGCATTTCTCACACTGGGCTAAAAAATAACGGGAAAGCCTTACTTTTCATTTCCTTTTTATATCAACATATAATAGCACCATCACATTCTTTGACTCCCTGATTGGCAGCTGGACCCATCTTCCTAGTGAGTCAGACCTACAGGTGGCAAATACCATCCATCATGTGTTCAATTTTATTACTTTCAATTGTATAAATATTTCCTCAACTCTGTTCTCAAACTCTGGTGATCCATTAATTCAAATTCAATCCAAAAAAGTATCAATCACATATACAAAAGGGCTAGATTATACAACAATGAGTAAAAAGAGGCATAAGATTTTTTTTTCTGTCTTAAAGGGCTTAAAATTTGCCTCCTCAATGACTAGTTCATCTTCAAGACAAAGGGCGTATTACTGATAGTAGAACACAATGGTTAAATCCCTGCCATCTAAAAACCTCAAATAGATTCTGAATTCTGGACTCACTTAGTAAGCCATAATTCCAAATGCGCTAATTAAATGAATTCCCATACAATACCCCCCCCCCCCTTTTGCCATCATGTTTGTCCCCTGAACAGCTCTTTGCCTGCTTTCCAAACACAGTTCAGGTGGACCAGAGCTGCAGAGAAATTGTGGGCATAAACAGGGCTTACTTCCTTGGTGCAAGGAGGAAATGTAAATATCCTTGTTAGCAAGCAAAGAGCTAGAATATATTTCTGAATGTTGCTAATGAGTGGAAGAAGCAAGCTGCTTTTATCATGCAGTGGTGCAAATTAGATATTTATGGGTTTCCTGTGGTGTTCAAGGTGTTGTTCCTTTCCAGTATTTTAGGAAAGAAAGCTTTGTATTCTAAGAATAGCGTCATTGATGATCCTCCCTTGGGCACAAAGATATTCAAATCTGGACATGGCACATTTTATCTGAAAAGCCTGAAACTCCCAGGTAGTATAAAGTATGCCCCAAGGCCTTGGGGGAATTTTAGTCAGTTTTTTTTTTCCCAACAGTTTTATTGAAAAATAGTTCATGCATCATACAGTGGACCCATATCAAATGTACAACTGCACTGATTTTGTATATTTACAGATATGTGCAACCACCTCCATTATTAATTCTAGAATATTTCTATAATATCGAAAATAAACCTTGGGCCCCTTGACTATCAGAATGTCTTATCTTCCCATCCCCTATCTCCTAAGCAATTACTGTTGCTGGCAACCAAGCCAGGGACTCTGCCTGGATCCAGTTGGCCACATCCGGCCACCTGACTGTGTAAGAAATAGGCAAATGGTGGAAAAAGGAAAAAATGATTTTCGTGCAGTTTGATCAAACTGAGGAGAATCTAGATTGCTTTGCTGCTAATCCCATAGAGTGATCACAATTTATAGAAACAAAAACCAGGTGACATACATATGTAGATTGAAGTAGGCTATGATAATCAGAAACGTGTCACAGCCTCAGGTTTTTGGCACCCGTGCATGCAGGCCTAGGGGTAGTTTTTAATTCTCCACATGAGGAAGTCCAGGAGCCCTCTATTTCAAGGCTAGTCTACTTTCCATCCGTAAAGATGTCTCTTTTCTGGAAATGTAATATAAGTGGAGTTATATACGATGTGGCCTTCATAACTGGCATCAGTCCTTGCCATGTTTTCAAGGCTCATCTATGTTGCAGCATGTGACAGTACTTCATTCCTACTTATGGCTATTCTATGGTATAGATATACCACATTTTGTTTATTCATTTGCCAGTTGTTGGACATTTAAGTTGTTTCTGCTTTTTGTTACTCTCTTTTGACCCCACCAACTGAGTGGCGAATGAGACTTTAATTTTTGACCAGGAATAGAAGTGGCAGATAAACTCACAAATCAGCTTTCCATCCCTCGGGGACCAGGAGATTATAGATAAACAGTCTAAGAAATAAGGGGGGGGGAGGGCGAACAAAAGGGACAAATATTCATGCCTTTTATTATAATGAAGCTAGAGGTGGTGTGGTGGCCACTCTGACAGCTGTCTTAGTTCCAACCAGTTTCATCCAGCCCACTCAAAGAGGGACTTCCAGCCTTTGGGCATCCTCTCCTCAATGACAAGCAAGATAAAGGCAGGGTAAAAATTCAACTGTCCCACCTGGCAGTATGAATAATGCTGCTGTAAATGTTTTCGAACAAGATTTTGTGTGACATATACTTTCATTTTCTTGGGTATGTACCTAGGATTGGAATTACTGGGGGAGATGGTAATTCTATATATAATCATGTAAGGAATTGCCAAACTCTTTTCCAAGGCAGCCGCAGCATTTACCATTCCTATTTACATTCCTCAAAACATATGAGGATCCCAATTTCTCCACAACTTTGCCAACACTTGTTACTATCTAACTTTTTTTATTTTAACTATCCTAGTGGTCACAAGAGGGTATCACATGATTTTGATTTGCATTTCTCTCATGAGGAATAATGAAGGGACTCTTTTAGTTTGTTTTTTAGTCACTTGTTTCTCTTCCTTGGAAAAATGTCTATTCAAATCCTTTGCTCATTTTAAAATTAGGTTATATATCATTGCACTGTTGAATTTCGAGGGTTGTTTGTATTTTCTGGATTCGAGACCCTTATCAGACATGATTTGCCAGTATTCTCCCATTCTGTGGATGGTCTTTTTGCTTTCTTGCTTGTGTGTTTTGGAGCACCAACATTTTAATTTTGATGAAGTTTTGGAGAAGCTATGCAGCATGGTATGTTTGACACCCAGCTTCATGTAGCAGCCTTTGAGACTGCCTGTGTCTGTGATGCAATCACCTCAGAGCCTCTCCGCTCATCTCCAAACCCGGCTCTTCTTTTTCAGCCTTGAGTCACCCTGTCCTTTCTCTGTTTTTGTTTTTGTTTTCAGACCCAGTAAGAATTTCCCTGTATTTGCATCTTGATATTCAAATATCAGTTCAAATGTCACTTCCTCAGAGGCCTCCCTTGCCACCCATCCAAACCATCTATCTAATCATCCCCATATCCCCTGGTTAATTTTCTTTCTTTTTGGTATAAGGACTGAACCCAGAGGTGCTCTATCAGTGAACCACATCTCCAGCCCCTTTTAGTTTTTATTTCAGTACAAGATCTCAGTAAGTCGTCCAGGTTGGCCACAAACTTGCAATCTTCCTGCCTCAGCCTTCCCAGTAGCTCGGATTAGCAGGTATGTGCTATCACTCCCAGCTTATTATCTGTATAATATGTCTTAGTTGTTTGTTTACTTGTTTACTATAATATTCCAGAATATGCACTATATTAGAGCAAAAATCATGTCTATTTTTTTCTTGGCTATAACTTAAATACCTGTCCTATAGCAGGTGCTCAATAAATAGTTTTTAGTTAATGAGTCCTCTAGTCCAGATACTGAGCTAGCGACTAGGAGCAAAAGAATAAATGACAGATACCTGAACAGGGTGAAGTCACTTTGGAAAGATACATTGTAGCTAGTGTTCTTGGGTAGGTATATGGTCATTAGCAGAAAACACATGTGTAAGATGAGTATAATTTATAACTTTTTAAAAATATACTTCTGTAAAGATACCAGAAGTCAGACAAGAACAAATTTGCTCTGCAAATACTCTGAACTCTTGACTGTATCATGTTCCCATACACCTTTTGCTTTAGTTCACACCTGCTAATTCTATTTTCAAAAATTCTTCAGGTTTTCACTATTAGTAGACAGAAACGAAGGCCCCTGACTATACTCCTCCCCTCTCATTATCTAATAATAAGAACAGCAGCAGCAGCAACAACGGTAAAAATAAATATATAAAAATGTGCTGCCCTGGCCTATGGAGGAAGAGAAATGGTCCCCCTCTACTGAACTTATCAAGGGTCCCAGGCTGGCTTCCTGGAGGCTGGATCCAGTCCTAGCTTACCTGGAATCAACTGTGTGCCCTTGAGTTTTGTGCCCTTTTTAAGGCTCCAATTTCCTCCCCAGTGTCTTTCAGTTGATGAGATCTTTCTTACCTAGTTTAGGGAATTTGTGTGAGGATCAAATAGAGTAGATGTGAAAATACTCCCAGCTCCTGCAGGGCAAAGGTGCCACAAACAACTGAGCATCTCCAAGGACACCAGCCTGTAAGCAGGTGCTAAAACCCTTCCTAAAGAGCCATGCTCCTGTGCACCTCCTCTCTCCTGTCTCAACATTTTCTACCTAGAATGTCTTTCCCCTACCCCCAAACCTGCTTCCTCCCCTCATGTCCCAATATGTGTGCAAACATCCTTTCTCTCTGAAGAATGCTGTCTTTGAAAACTCTGGGCTCCAGAGTCTTCAAAGTTAACAGCTGTGTAGGGACAAGTAGCTCCAAGATTAAATGGGAATGACTAAAGGGACACCCTATAAAAAGAACCACACGCAGGTACTCTGTAACAAGCTAGATTTCTAGCACAGCGAATAGCAACAAAGACATAAACAAACAAACAAAAAAACTCAGAAAGGATAGACATACCATATATTTCCAAGAGTTTAAATCCTAAGGCACTGACAATAATTTTTTAGTGCTGCCAAAAGAAAAGTTTCTATTAAAAGCTAGTCTAGAGCATTCTTCTTATAATCTCTGTGATACTTCTATCTGCCCATGCTGCTCGTGTCTTCTGCCATCTTCATTTATATATTCTGTTTTTTTGCTTCAGAATTTGAGAACTTATTAGTGTTTGCTTTTGCATGTTTTCATACCATATACAGTTGTGAAGGTTGTACATGCAAAAGAAGCACTTAGTAGGGAGAGAGCTTGGAAAGGTTGCTGGCCATGCAAGGAGGAAGAGTGTCCATTTGTGATCTGTCCACCTAGAAGTAGTGACATTTTGCAATTTGCAGCATAAGAGCCAGCAGTAGCCCTTTTCTCAAAATACCAATTAAATAACTCAGCTTTTATCAATTAATTTCTACAGAAGACAGCATCCCTCCAAACTTTGAGTAAAGAGACCAGCTCTAGGAAGCTTTGCCTCTCTCTAATCTCAATATTTCTGGCCCAGGGTTCATGACATCTGAGTAATGTATGCTATCTTAATCAGTGTTTAGCATCCTAAAGAGGATGCATTTTTTTAAACTCTTTTGATAAAAGACTCACTTCTTAATTGGAGTCTGAAATGAGAACTACCCTTGGGAATGACACTTCCCCTGTTATAACAGCCACTCATCACATTGGTAGCAATTGGTATTTATCACAGTTAAATTAGATAATGTTCAGTGTCCTGTAATCTATACGTGCATTGCAGCTGAGATTCAGCATCTTAATGAAGATCTCTTGATCTATGGATTTTGCCTTTATTTCCTTTCCTCTAAAATGTACAAAATACATTCCATAATGTTTGGGTGAAGAATAAAATGACTACATAATATCTGGCTGAGAATACCAAAGAAGAATAAAGCTACTTGCAATTTTTAGAAAGCATTTCTCTAAGACATTAATGAAATTTTAAGTTTAAATGAGCTCTACACTCTAAGTACCTATGAAGTACTCTAAGGTAATTCTCAGAGAAGCCAAAAACTCTATCACCATTAAAAGTGAGTACGTTGTTATTAAAAGAAGTAGGTTACCTTTAAATGCACTGATATGTAAAAATATTACCTCAAACTTAAGTCCAAGGCACCATGGAGGGAAGAGGAGATAGTTATTGAAAGAATTAATAATGAGAAATGACAGAACTGTTTTATATCTATCATTCTTTGTGTTTTCCCCCTTCTTCTTGAAAGCAAAGATACTATAACAAATAAAAGTTTAATAAGTAAAAAATACATGTTAAATGAAAAACCATGATTAACTTATTAAGAACCATTAAGTATATAATTACAAGGCTTCTATTACATTAAGATACCAATTTCTTTAAAGCCAGAAATAATACCTACTGAAACTTTAATTATTTAAATGAGAAGAGAAAGAGGCATGTTATCTTCTCTGACAAAGATTAAAATCAATTTAATTGCTTCTCTGCTGCCTTGACATGATTCTTGCTGTGAGTCAAGCAACCAAAAAGGGAAATTAATACCGCAGCTGTTAATCAAGTGATATCCGTGCACTCCATTTGATTACATCGGGGAAAAAAACCATTGCTACTTGGCTGACTTGTGCATCTCTGCCCCTTTTGCTGTTGTAGTTGAGTTAGTTCTGAGAGATGCAAAGACTACACTTGATTTTTTTTTTTTTTAGCCTGTGTTAGCTCTAGGCGAGGCACAGCCTCGGGAAATTGCAGGTTGCTGTGTTTGAGCCTGGGTAAAGGCAGTTCTATCAAGACAAGAGTTTTGCTCCAAATTAAATTCACCCTTTGGTGCCTGAGTCCACTGTCCACAGAGTAAAGTACAAAGAAACACAAGGGCATCAGCCAGGTTGAGAATGTGAAAGAATAGGAAAGTGTGGCTGAGATGGATGCCTTTTTTGTTCCCGCAGAAGATAAAAATACATTCCTCAACAGAGACAGCAGCAGTTTCTGGGAGGTCAAACACCGACTCCCTCATCTGAATTAGAACATGCATTTGAAAGCCAGGTATAGTTGCAAGTGGGGCACACCTGGAGGCCCCCACATCTGCTGATGTGAAAACAAGGCTTTTGACAAATACTAGCACCCGGCGAACATCCAACGGCATCACCTCTTGGCAAACTAATGTATCTGATTGTAAGAAAATGGTATTGTGAAATATTTATGAGTCTGGAAATACAAACTCATACCCTGCCTCATCATCTCTTATCAGCCCTTGTTAGCTTCGCAGATGACGAGAGACACTGGAATAACTGGGGTTGTCAAAATTAATAGATCTCGGGCACTTTGCACCCACGGAGTTCAGTTTTATCAAGGTCCTTTTTTGTGGAACTTTTAACCCTCCCTCTTCCTGTTTATCTTCTCTTGTCAGAGGCAGAGATGAATAATAACAATTCACAAGCATGTACATTCAGGAGAAGAAGATCTGAGAACCCTGACTGGTCCCTATATATAGAATAATGCCTTGGAGTAGGGGCTGAGAAATTTGGTTCAGAGGGAAAAATTTTGTCTTTGGGCTTTCTAACATCCTTACCTCGGAAAGGAGCATGAGGAAAAATATCTATCCAGACCAAGTGGAGGAAAAACTTACATACAGCAGGAATGGAGAAAGACAAAAGAGACAAAACATATAGCTTTCTAAAGCTAACTCAACACTCTTTTTACATTTCAGGAAAATCATCGCTGGCTCAGGTCAGCCCACAGGATGGGTTAAGATGCCCAGGATCCCTTATTTCATCCACGCCTAGTTCGCCTATCCCCAGGACCTGTAGATGACTTCGCCTGGCTCTTTTTCATCAAATACAACTCATCCTGCTATATTGGATCACCTTACTGTTAGCCTGGCACTGTCCCTCCCCATTTCAATTTGACCAAATTGAAACAGATGCCCAGAGGCCGTGGAGATCAAGACTGGTATAACAAAATTTGGAGCCAGTTTCCCAGCTTAAATCAATATTTAACGGTAAGCCCACTTTTATTTATTTATTTTTTGGCAGGCTTTTACTGGCAAATATCACTTTAAACCGAAAGCCAGAAGCCTTAATTATAAAGGATGCCATTCAGGCTATATTTTGAAAAACAATAACTCATTTGACAAGACAACCTGGTAGTTTAAGGGATTTCGCTGCTCCCTAGAAGAAGGCAGCAAAGGGGGGAGGGGGTTATTGTTTTCTATATCCTTCAAGGATGGATTTAATTATCTCATCTTGAAGCAAGCAGAGACAATTCAAATAAGGGCGAGGGAGAGGGAGGCAGGAGGGAGATACAATCACTGTCCAGTCAAATCAAGAAGAAGCCCCAGGCCCACCTCCAACATTGGCTGCACACTCTGGGCTGGGACTTGACTCTGAGTGCAGGGGGCAGGAGGGACTCTGCCCTGCAGCTCAGTGCAGTGACAAACATCCATCGAGGTGGGAAAAGATCACTCAAAGAACTTAAATGAATAGACCTCTGCCTTGAATGAGGACCAGTATAAGCACTGTTCCTTGGTGACTTTTATCTGGCCTCACCACTCCGAGACACATGTGCTAAGTCTGCTCTTCACAGGTCAAACAACACAATAACTGTGGAAGAAGTGACATCAGGTCAGAAATATAAGCCCCTCTGGGCTTGCCAGACATGGCAAGACTGGACTAGAGTTTTAATTTCTTTAGTATAATTTTGGGAATGAGTGACATGGGCTCCAATTCTCTTTTCACCTACCCTATGTCAAACAGTCACAGCGAAATGAAAACAGGTGATTTATGTCAATTGTTAGTAAAGATCAAAAACAAGCACAGACTCCAGGTTTACAAAATGAACCCACACCCCCAATTTAGTGAGCACTATTCCAGTGTTAATAATCATTCACTCCTTTCAAGGAATCTATTTACAATGTGCACCCCAAAATTAGCAAGCAGTAGCATATGTTCTGCAACTACAGACTCTACCAGCCTGTCTTGTAAGGCTGCCATTTACCCTCAAGAGGATTTTGCAGTTTGCAAAAGAAGGAGGTTGCCATTCACTTGAATACATAGACACAGGGTGGAGGTTGGGAGAGACACTCCAGTACAGCTAACCAACAAACAGAAGGGACTCAAAGCAACCATGTGATGGAGAAAAGAAATCAGTCCAGTCCCCACTTGGGTACAGAGCCTGTTCCCCAGCCCCCTGCCCACCAGAACACATGATCAGGAGTAGTGTTTCTACAGGTTGCCTTGTCACTTTGCAAATTCAGACTAGGCTCCAGGTACCATTCTCTTCCCTCTATGGAGCAAACAGCCCTAAGGAGTACTCCCCTTAAGCCTTCACCACCCCACCACTCCTGTCACCCCATCGGGCCTTCCAAGAGACATAATTTAACTTGCCTTCTGCTTCTCCTCCAGTTTCTAAGCAAATTAGAGAGAGACTTCCAGGGATCTCTTCCAGGCAGTTCCTTGGGATCTCACACCCATCTCTCTGAGCAAACAGAGGAGAAACCTGTCTACACTGACAGGAACACAGTTGTGGCGCTTGAATTTCACTGCACCTTCCCTCTGCAGCTTGCCCGTCTCTCCCATGTCTGCCACCCGCAGCAGGAGATTAAAAGAACAGAGGAGGTAGGAGCTCTTGTGAGAAGCATGGGAATTTTGGCAGAACCTTTGTGGGAACCATATGGCAGCAAATTTGCAGCACGTGAAACATTTCCAAGGGGGAAGACACTATTAGTCCCAAAGAATGCTTCTTGTCCATCTCAAGTAGATTGAACACCACTGCCAAAGGGTAGGGATGATATTTTCTGGAAAGACTACAAATGTAGACTATATCTGACCTCAGTGTGTCTAGTAGTAGCAGGTCAGCATTAAACCCTATGGTATATTTTACTGATTCAGAAAATGGGAAAGACAAGATGTGGAATTTCTGATACTTTCTAGCTATCAATAACCTCTCTAGCCAGGCATGATGGCATACGCTTGTAATCCCAGTACTTGGGAGGCTGAGACAAAATGATCAAAGGTTCGCGGCCAGTTTCAGCTACGTAGTGAGGCCATCGGCAACTTAGTGAGACCCTGTTTCAAAATAAGGAATTTTTTTTTAAAAATAGGTTTGAGGTTGTAGCTTGAAGTTAGAATGCCCCTGGGTTCAAAACTGAGTTCCACCAAAAAAAAAAAAAAAAAAAAAAAAAAAAAAAAAAAAAAAAAAAAAAAAAAAAAAAAAAAAAAAAAAAAAAAAAAAAAAAAAAAAAAAAAAAAAATTAGAAAAAGAAATAACCTCTCTATAGTACATTTTACCCACATTGTAATGAAGGGAGTGGGCAAAATAAGTGGTTTTCAATATTTTATCTTTGTAGCAGACTCCTTTTTCAGTGGTAACCTTACTCAGAATTTCAGTAGTAAAAAAAAAAAAAAAATGGATGAATAAAAAAAGATCAGATCTGGTTGGAGCAGGAGTAGAAATCTGAGTCTTATATCATATTTACTCCACATTTTTTTTCCTCTTCTTTTTCTTTCTTTTCTTCTTCTAACCAATTTCCTCTAAGACTAATATCTTTGTTAGTTTTAAACAAGTAGGACAAAGGGAGGCATCTGTCCTCACCAATTCTACGAGAGCTAAATGTACCTTGTTCTGTTGGTCGGAAAGGCAAGCTAGTGAGTTTGCATTGCCTTCAACATGTCAGCGACTTTCTCACCAGCCCACAGTCTACATAGGCTTCTCAATAGCCATTCATCAGGAAGCACTCAGCTAATGACCAGGAGCTACACTGCTGGAGAAGGTCCCAGAACACTGCCTCAGGACCAGACAGTGGATCTTTGCAATGGAGGATGCCATGCAGTCAAGGACAACAGACATTAGAGTGATTGAAGAAGGGCCATTCAGGCAGGACAGAGTCCTGAAAGCAGTCCTTTTCAATCCTGAAGTTCTGGAGCTCTATAAACAAATGTGCTTCCCCTGCACAGCCTGGGTCACAATGAGAAGTAAGTCCTAGGGAAATCAAACCCTCATATTACACAGATTTGTGCAGTAAGATTGGAAATGAAAATAAGAAAAGTAGCTGTATACATGATTAAATTGTAGGTGGTTGAGGCAGAAAACATCTCTGTCCTGAACCCTAACCTTTAAGCTACTCCACAGAAAATAGGCATAAAGATTCGGGAGGAATAAACAAATCAACTTGAGCTGGAGAAGTAGAGAATTCAGTTCAGAAACACTAAACCAGGGTGATGGGAGAAGATATCTAGAATTTGGCTAGGATATCACTACTCCCAAACCACTGCTGATTTAGGACTTGAAGAGTACCCTAATAAAAGTGAGTTGGAACTCTAACACTACACTGGTGTCTATAGGTGATTTTGAGTTTTTTAATATATTTAAACTTCAGTCCACTATTTTTGTGTACATGGTACTGGGAATTGAACCCAGGGGTATTCTAACTCTGAGATATACTGATATATACCCTTAGCCCTATTTTATTTTACTTACTTATTTTTTGAAGCAGAGTCTCACTAAATTGCTGAGGTCCTTGATAAACCTATGATCCTCACTTCTCATCCTTACAAGTACTGGTATTACAGGAATGCATCATTATACTTGGCTTTAGTCCACTTTTGATATAATTATTCATTTCCTAAGTTGTCTTGATTTCCTCTCCTCTGAACTTGTGTGAAACTCAAAAAGTCCTAAGTGAAAACAAAAACAAAAACAACAACAAAAAAGAACCCTTGAAACACTTTAATGGAAATGCTCCTGAATAGAAAGACCCAGCTCTTGGCCAGCTGGAGGTCTGATGACAGTGCTCTAATGAAAAGGAACATAAAAGCATCCTTCCCATGTGGCCATGAACAACACTCATGTGCTTATTAGCAGTCATGGCGAATGCATTCTAGAATAAGAGGTGAGTATTCACATTATTCACTTTCTCCAGATCCTTTTAAGAATAACTCATTCCTAACATACTAGGAAGAGATGCAGATTTGACAGGAAACAGGTACCATAGGATGAGTTCCAGTCTTCTATGACCATTGTTAGTTTTCTAATAAAGCATTGCTAACATACTAGGAAGAGATGTAGTGGATGCTCATTTGACAGGAAACTTGTACTATAGAAGAGTTCCAATTTCCTATGGCCATTTTGTTGTTGTTGTTTTGTTTTGTTTTGTTTTTGAATAGTTTTAGTTTCCTTTTCAAAAACTACTATCAAGAGATGCAGCATGGTATCCTTTCCAAAGCCATCACTTCCTTCCAGATGAATGACCTTGGGTATTTCACTTAACCTCTCAGAGATTCTCACCTGAAAATGATGATGGTGGTGGTGGTGGTGGTGGTGATGATGATGATGATGATGACAACAATGATGACTACAAGATGCCAATGACACCTACATCCAATCCAAACACACTCCTCAGAAGTAGCAAGGGGCTGCTGCTTTGATTTCTAGCCAAGAAGCCTAGTTCTAGCACTAAGGACCTGAGGCCAGTGGGCTTAAGGTCAGACTGAGGCTTTTTTTTTTTTTTTTTTTTTTTTTTTTGCAGTACTGGGGATTGAACCCAGGGGCATTCTACGTCTGAGCTACATCCCCAGCCCTGTTTTTTGTTTTTTTTGTTTTTGTTTTTTATTCTGTATTTTGAAACAGGGTATCACTAAGTTTCAGAAGGCCTCACTAAGTAGCTGAGGCTGGCTGGCTGGCTGCAAACCCAGATCCTCCTGTCTCAGCCTCCCAAGTCTGGGATTACAAGCATGTGCCACCATGCCCGACTAGACTGAGGCATTTTGTAGCCTGGTAGGCCAATAATTTTGTGGTCCTTTGAGTAAGTTTTCTATTGTTTTTGTCTTAAGTATCTGTTCAACATTATCTATGGGAGATGTTTAGGTCTAAAATGGGAAGAGCATTTGTATTGGCCACCAAATTCTATCTTCCCCGTGTTTTTTCTTAGTAATCTAACTGATATCAGCTATTACTAATTAAGAATTTGCCTTAAGCCGGGCGTGGTGGCGCACGCTTGTAATCCCAGCATTCGGGAGGCTGAGACCAGAGGATCCAGGTTCGAGGCCAGCCTCAGCTACCTAGTGAGGCACTCCGCAACTGAATGAGACTTGGTTTCAAAATAAAGAATAAAAAAAATAGGGCTGGGGGTATAGCTCGGAGGTAGAACGCCCCTGAGTTCAATCCCTAGTACCGCAAAAAAAAAAAAAAAGAATTTGCCTTAAGTGTCTTATAACTCTTCCATCCAAATGAGCTTCTTAGTATTTAAACCACTGAACAAATGCTATGATTACTACCTGTCCTAAGTATTAGTGCTCAACACTCTTAGTCATCTCAAAAAATACAGTTAAATTGAGAGAAAGACAATAATGATAAGGATCATGATATTAGGAATCAGATAGAGCTGAATTCAAATCTTAACTTCATTGCTTATTAAACTCCGTAAGTTTAACCAATTCCCTTAACTCTGAGTCTTGATTTTCTATTATGTAATATGGGAATAAGAATAACTTGAAGAAGCCAGGCATGGTGGTGCATGCTTGTAATCCCAGTACTTGGGAGGCTGAGACCAGAGGATCTGGGTTCACAGCCAACCTCAGCTACTTAGTGAGGCCCTTCACAACTTAGTGAGACCCTGTTTCAAAATAAAGAATAAAAAATAGGGCTGGGAGTGTAACTCAGAGGTAGAACGTCCTTCGGTTCAGTCCCCAGTACCGCAAAAAAAAAAAAAATAGCTTGAAGGGATGTTGTAATATTGAAGGCAGTATTCATCAAGGTCCTGGACCAGAGTAGATGGTCAATAAATAGCATGTTTCACTGTTTTTGCTTTTTTTTTTTTTTTTTTTTTTTTTTTTAATCATTGAACTGTTAGCCTTGGGCTCTTTGAAAGAAACTGCCTCCTAAAAATTACTTTTTCTTTAGCATAAAGAAAGGACAATTCTGCAGCACACTGCAACCAGAGAAGGAGGCCTTTGATTTAAATCCATTTACATACATATTTTAAAGTATCATAATGATAGTAAAAGAACTCCAGGGTCACTGCCACAAATTAGTTTCAGCTTGTTCATGCTCTGTTCCAGTGTGTGTGTGTGCAGGGAGTAAAATGTTCAGAGATTTCAGTCAACTTTTTGCTCATTTTTGGTTTTTCTTGGTATAAGAAAGACTCCATTGACTTGAAAGTTTTTGAATTTTAAAGTTCTAAATTGAGTATCAGTGTCTTCAAAGATTAGAAAAGAATAGCTGAACAGCCCAGCTTGTGTGAAAAACGGTGGGAGTACTTCACATTTCTGTGGAATGAGGGGAAAAGAATCTCAGTGAAGACAGATTCACTCATGAGAGACTGACTGAAATATGCCAAAAAGTCTGGTTGAAGTCCATAGACCCAGTGCAGTCTAGACATGTGGAGACCCCAGGAAGTGCTGGGAGGGCAGGTTCCAGTCACTTTTTAATTAGATGTAGCCACGATGCACTCCATGGAGAGGCTGAAGTATATACATGAACCCACATCCTGGAAAATTCATATACAAGCCAGCAATTCAACAGGTCTTGGATGCACACAGACTCAGCTTCCACAAGGCATTAAGCACTAAGCATTAGTACAGAGGCCACAATGCTGTGTGTGCTAGGCATAGGTCCTGATGTGCACACCCAACCCTGCCCATGTCCTATCCTCTGACTATTTCACTTATTCAATACGTTTCTACTAAATGTCTGTGGTATAAGCCCAAAGAAGCATCACTATACTCATACTCCTCTCTCAGAACAAACAAATATTTGAGAAACTTACGTACAACTTTCCTGCCCCATGTAGCCCTGTATGCTTCCTCTAGGATAACTTGAAAAAAAAAAAAATATATATATATATATATATGCATGCTTCTGGGAGATTTCACTTCTCTGGAAAAACAAAGCATATTGCACTAAAGAAGGGATCTGCAGTCTCCTGAGAACTTCTATCATGTTTCCTAGCACCAAACCCAAGGTTGCTATTCATTCCTCCACTTGCAGCACGGACACAGATGCCTCCCCAGGCCCCTATGCTCAAAACCTGGAGCCCAGGATCCCAGGAACAGATGAAAGTAGTAGCTGGAAGCATAGCCAAGCTGAGGATTTACAGATATTCAATAAAACCTGCAGGCAGCCCACCAAAATCCCTGCACAGAGCTGGAAGGGCACACGTCCAGCCCGGTTGGAAATGGGTCCATAGTGAGGAAAGAAACGAGAATCATGGCCGCTCCAGATGCACACTAGTTACAAAGGATGCTGAGGAGCTCAAACGCATCTTTCAAGAATAGTAACTTTTCTATCCATCGCAGGCCGTTTTTGAACTTCAGAATTCTCACTTCGCCATTAAAAACGTTCTGTGGAGCGCAGAACAGATTATCATACTGCCAAGCAACAGTGAGATGCAAAAGCTGAAATGAGCTTGGAGTGAGGCGGAGAACACAGACACCCAAAAAGCCACCGAGTAACCGGCCGACATGCTGGGCATCAAACAGGCATTCCCATCTTATTATCCTTCTCTTGATTGCCCTATTTGGACACATTTGTAAAAAGCATTACTCACCCCACCCTTTATTCCCCAAATACAGCAGATGGTTTCAGCGCAGTGTTTCAAATCAGATGTTAGGCAGAGAGACCGAGCCGGAGCCCAGAGCATCTGGATTTTCAACAAGCAGAACGCAGGGCATGGGGGAGGTTTGGAGCGAACTGAGGGGAGCGATTGTTTAGGGGATTTACCAGGCCATTTTTAGCCAGAAGGAAAATAGCCCCCTAGATCGTATGATTATTCTTTCTTGAAACAGTGGGAAGAAAAGGCGCAGGCTCACAGAGCTGAGGAAATGTCTGGCCTATTTTGGGAGCCAGATATTTCAGGTAAATGCCTTTCTTCTTTGACACATAACACATACACACACACATGAAATGCTATTACAATTTTTCTAACTAAAATTTTTAAAAATAACATGTTAAAAGATTATAAATGAAAATAAAAGTAAGGGGGGGAGAATAACACAGCATAATAAAATATTCATGATTTTCAAAAACCTAAGTAGTCTAGGTTCATAAAGCACAAAAGCACATACTTCTCTCTGTTTTGGAAAATTACGCTTTGTCTTTTTATTTAAAGGTTGTCAAGTACAGAATCTGTTAAATTGTGAGGAGAAGACATAAGGCATAGAGATTACTTGTTCTTGTCAATAACTGGAAATGATTGAGGAGCCCAAGTGGCTTCATAGCGTCGTGTTGGATATTTGTCAGCCTGATCGTGTTGCCAGCTTTTTGATAACAATAACTTGTTAGAGGTCTTAGGCAAGCTATCCAGTTTCCTCCATGGCCTCAATACATTGCGTCAAGTACTTTATGCACATTCCTTTGTTAGGTGGGATTTTGTGTACTTGTGTATCTGTAGAATATTAAAGCAAGAAGGGGCCTCAGAGCTAATAGGAGTCCTGTTCTGTCATTTTACAAATGTATTGATGTATTACACATAAGTTCTGAATAAGTGATAGTTTTTGTCTTGCTTGGTTGGGTTTGATACAAGGGATTGAACACAGGGACATTCTACCAGCAAGCTATACCCCATTCCTTTATTTATTTATTTATTTATTTATTTATTTATTTATTTATTTATTTATTTATTTATTTATTTAACTTAGAAATAGGGTCTTACTAAATTGCTGCAGCTGGGCCTCAAACTTGCTATCCTCCTGCCTCAGCCTCCCAAGTACTGGGATAACAGTCATGCGCCACTGCACCCAACTATGATGAAAGTTGTTATGAATATAAACTTCTCAAGTCTGGCTCTGTTGTTATAGCAATTATTCTTTGAACACTGGGCTGCTTTACTGTGGAGACAAAAGCAATGCTGCAAGCTCAGACTTAGAACTTGACCCTAGGTGAGTCCGTAGAGAAGCAGCCAATTCTGGTGCTCACAGTTTGCCCTCACTGCCAGGAAGGAGTGACTGACCTATCATTCTATCATTGTCTGGCAAGGTTTTCTGATTCCACTAACAGTTTCCCTTAGGGGTTGTCTGGAACAGGAACATGGGCTCATAAACATTAACTTTTTCCCACTTCTGAAACCTTTTCCTGAGTTACTTAGAGATTTGCTCTTCTTGGCCCTTAAGATTATTTGAAAAGTACTACACATTTGTGGATTCCTCATTTTGAAAAGAAATGGACACTTGAAATAGTCTAAAAATAAACCAGTAGAAATTATAACATAAAGCTTGAACGTGAAAGTTTCTCTTACCTGCTCTGCTATGTTTTCTTTAGTAAATGGTACCTGTTTCTTGGAGTACCCAAATTAGAAAACAGAGAAGCATTCTAGACTTCCCTCTCCTAACTTTTTTCTTTCTTTTCTTTTTTTTTCCTTTTTTCTCTTTCTCTCTGTCACACCTTAATTAATAGCTAACCATTGCTGTGTCCATTTATATGTATTTGATGACTCTTTGTTGGATCAACACGCGTAATAACTAACAGGTCTATGGTGCTTACAGCAGGCTGGACACTCTTCTACACATTTTTATATATTCCCTAAACATTTCATTTATATTCAAAACTATGTCTTAGTCCATTCTGTACTGTTATAACAGAGGGACTGATCAAGAACCGAAATTAATTTCCTCACAGTTCTAGAGGGTAGGAAAACCAAGGCAGGTGGACTGGCATCTGGTAAGTGCCTTCATGTTGTATCATTCCACGGCAGAAGTCAAAAGGGCAAGAGAGCAAGTAGAGGCTGAACTTGTCCTTTTATAAGGGCACCAATCTCACCCGAGAGGGTGGAGTCCCATTAAAGTTCCCACTTCTTAATGCTATGAATTCTTAATGGCAACTGAATTTCCACATGAGCTTCAGATGGGACATTCAAACCACAGCAAGCTCCATTGTCTCTTTAACAGACTAGGAAACTGAGGCATACAGCAATTAAGTGACCTCCTGAGAGTCACAAGGTTAGTAAATAGCACAACTGTTTTTTTTTCAAACCCAGGCAGTTCAGCTCCAGAGGCCATGCACTCACCAGTGCTTATCTCTTTCTATGTTGACACATTTAGATGTAATCCTACTACCAGAGTCAAGCTATATCTAGTCGGAGTTAAATAAAATAGGCAGTGTATTGTTTGTCCTTAGTTTCTCCTACAGTATTTTTTTTTTTAATTTGTCTCACCTTCCCAACTTCATGGCGTGCCCTGGTGCTTTAAAGTGATCTGGAGAGCACCTGAGAAGTCAGTCACCCTCCTGCTCCTCTCTGGCCACCTAGTGGCAACAGTTCCCTGTTTGTTCCCAAGTCAGCAGAACAGTAACAATAGCAGGGAAGAACCGAAGAGTAAATTGAGAGCAGCATAGTGTAATAGGGGCTTCTTTACAACTGGAAAATTCAAAAAAGTACCCGGTCCTTCTAACCTGTTCTTTATTTGTATTTATTTATTTATTTACTTACTTATTTGCAGTGCTGAGGATGGAACCCAGGGACACTCTACCACTGGACTATACTCCCAGCCCCTTGTACTTTTTATTTTGAGATAGAGTCTCACTAAACTTCTAAGACTGGCCTCAAACTTGTGATTCCCTCACCTCTCTTTCCCAGATCCCTGGGACTATAGGTGCGCACCACTTCACCAGGCTCCTGACCTCAAGTTGCCTTTTCCTTCCCAGCATCATCTCATGCTGGAAGCAAAGTCTGCCCTCAGGCCTTGGGTTCAGTGGATCCATGGAACCAGGCTCACCATGTGCATACATACCTCTTGGCTCCCAGCTTTTGTCCTTCATCTATATATTCCTAAAGCTATAGTCAGCATGGGGAAGACAATTTTCTAGACCAGTTGTCTTCTCTATTTGGCAAAACTGAGAATAATAAATTCTTTTCTTGTTTCTCTCTCTCTCTCTCTCTCTCTCTCTCTCTCTCTCTCTCTCTCTCTCTCTCCCCTCTTGATGCAGTGGGTGACTAATCTGGTCTGCTGGGACCCCCAGAGTCAAGTCTCTTGCCAGGGTCCCTAGTAACAATAGGAAGAGAGAAGAACACCGAAGTGACTGAGTAACTATGATAAAGAACAAGAAGTTGGTAGCAAGATGTTAGGTGATTGAAGATGCACTTTGAGAAGGACAATTTGTTGCGAGGTAATAGGGTAGACTGGAAGCAGGGGTATCAATTTGCCAGATCTGTCCCTCATCCTGCTAAGCCATCAGGGGGACCTCAAGCTGAGTGGTGGGAGTGGAAAGAACAATCAATCACCTGGAGAGAGATTTGGGAGTAGAATTGGCCTCTGTGTCTGGTTAGATGAAGAGGATGAGAGAAAGGAGACAAAAGCCTCCTCAGAGTGTGCAGATGGAGCCCCAGAGACTGGTAATTTCACCAGGCATCGTGGTGGATGAGGGAAATGGGCCTCGCCTCCCCGCAGATTACAGTCTAGTGAAGTTACATAATAAAACAGCAAACTAATACAATCTGTCAAGTTCTATAGAAGAAACCATACACAGAATATGAAGGCGAGAGGAAGAAAGTAGGTTTCCTGAGAGGTAGGAAGACAGCAGCAGAGCCCTGCAACTCAGAAGCCAAGGAAGCCATGGATTTCCATAAGACAGGTGTGGAAAGCATAGCAGACACCAGAGGTTCTGGGATTTAGTCCTTGGTAGCCCTAATGACTTTGGGGGGCAGAATCTGTAAAGTGATTAGGGTAAAAGATTATGGTCAGCTAGCTCAGGAGTACCTGAAACTTGAGGAAGCTGCAAAACCAACCCAGATCACCCTTTCTGAAAGTTTGGAAGAGGAAATAGCAGCTTAGCTCAGAAAGGAAGCTGTGAGAAGGCAAAGTCTAACTTCTTTGTGAACTGAGAGAGAAATCATTTTAGGCAGAAATTAAAGATTTAAGAAAGGAGGGGCACAGCTGAAGGAGAAAGCCCAGAGGAAAGAGAAGAGAGGAGGGAGGGACAGCGGAGGCATAAGAAAGGGCCTTGGAAGAAAAAAGTAAGCAGGCTGTGTCCCAAAGAGATACATGTGTTTTGGGGCTACATAGGGAAAATAAGCAGGTCCCCTCTTCTAAATACTGAACAAAGTCAGAAAGCAGTTCAGGAATCGTTTTCCCCTCAGGTAGCTCATTTGAGAGGCACTGCCACCATCTTCAGAGAGAGAAATCTGTGTACTAGGAGAAGATCCTGAAATAGGCTGCTATTACAAATTCAATACACAAACGGTATTTGCAAAGTCACACCAGCATTTATCTCAAGAAATCAATAACAAGTATTAAGTGGCTCTGATTTTCCTTTTACCATCAGAAACAGGAAAAAATCTAGTAAGCTGTTTGGATAGACATCACTTAAATCAATTACCTGCAAATAATTGAATTTATTTTCAAGTACAACAAAATAGGAAAATCATTTTTAATGCTTCTTTTAAATAGATGTGTTTCCATAGCAGGTAATGCAAAACAGGAAGGAAAGAAAAGCAAAGGCAATAATACTTATTGAACACTTACTATGTTCCAAGTGGCTTAGATTCAGTATAGGATACTTTTCCTCATCTAATTCTAACACCCTCTACATTAGATTTTATTATCTCTCTTTAGATAAAGCTAAAACTCAAACATGTCAAAGAGCTGTTCTCCTGAATGTTCGCCCTTCAGTATTACTATCTAGAATGATCATGTCTAGAGACTGGCTTGACAACAAACTCTAGAATCCTGTTTGGCACGGCACCCCTGCCACCAAAGAAGCCCTGGCCATTAACAGATCCCATTCCCAGGATTTGTTATCAGAAGGGCCTTGGCATTTCATCTTTTGTTATTTTGCTCATAGCCATTTGTAATAGACATGGTGTCGGGTGCCTCCCTTGACCACAGTCCTGTCTCCAGAGGCCTCCCAGCCATGAGCCCCTGATGAAGGAGTGGACCCAAGAGTTTGACGGTACCCCTCTGCCTGCTAGTCAAGGCTTAGTGAATATCCTCCAGTGGGACATCCATCAGGGTCCAGCTAGTTATTGTCTAACAAGAATCCAATTAGACACAGAGAATGCAACTCTTGGTGATGGGCTGTGTAACTAAAAACCAAGTAGATTTGAATCTGAAGCTGGTGTGAGTCCAAAACCATGAAGAAGTAGGTGCTCCTGTGGGCCATGAGAGCAGGAAGCAAGAGCAGGGAAGGAAATGCTGGTCAGCAAACAAGAGAATGGAACAGAGACACAGAGAATCTGAGGTGGGAGTCTGCATGGCCCTAGGGAAGGAGATCACACCCATTCTTGACTCCCGTCCCTTTGGAGCATCCTGTAGTTAATCTCAGCCCTCACTGTCCCCAGACATTGCCTGATATAGCCTTATAATAAACTCTACTTTTTACAAAGGTATCTGCTGTTTGGAAGCAAAGTTGTTGACTAAACACTCATTTAACACAAAACAATTTATTAACAATATAATAATATTAGCTAGCACTCAGTCCTATGCATTTTAAGTGCTGTGCATCATCAATTCATTTCATCTATACAAGGTGTTAATTTTATTCTCATTTCACAGGAAAAGAAATACTCATGCAGAAAAAGTTAATGTGTAAATGTCTTCAAAACTCCACTGTAAATTCATCCCATAGCACAAGTGAGACACTACTTCCACCCCAAAATAAACTCTACTTTGCCTGTATTTCAACTTAGAGTTAACTCAGGTCTTAAATCCAAGGTTTTCTAACCAGTTTAATTGGCAGGTTGGGAATAATTCATTTCTTTTTCAACTGTAGAAACAAGTTGAAAATAGCTTCAGAAAACAAAATTTATTCCTGAACCAAAAATTAAAACTTAATAATGTGCAAGCAAATCGCATTGAGCTTTTATCACATTTTGCCCTTGCTGAACATTCTTGGCTCCAGCAGCTGCTCCATGAAATGTAACTGTCACTACAGTGAATAAATAAGCAACTATTGCTGTGATACAGCTGCCCCTTGTAACAGCATTAGCGAAAAGCCTTCAGTGTAACCAGAGCCTGAAAGAGCTGCACTCTTGCTGAATACCAATGGGGTTTCATGCAACCTACAGCAATTCCCCCAAGACTACAATACACGTAGAGGGCAAATATGCTTCATAGTGGACATCTAGTATTTCGCCTACCTAGCAGGTTTTACTCCTTCTGGGAGTTTTTCTGAGCCTAACTTCACTCTGATTCCTGTGGGGAAATTGTCTCCCTAGCCACACCCAATTGGTCTGAGGTAGGCCAATCAGAGATTTCCCTTGGGATTTTGCACACTGGAGACAAGAAGGAGAATCAGCATTTAGAAATGGAAGATTTAAAATGTACATCTTGGGAGCCATCAGTAGGTTATGTTCTCTGCCACACAGAAGAAAGTAACTTCCAAAGACAGAATGTCTCAAAAAGACAAAAGCATTTGAATCCTTCATTACAGTAGTTCCTGGGCTCACCTGGATCACTGTCTTCCCCATATTTGATTACAGTCCTCTCTTAGATGACCTAAGCCTATAAACTTCACTCGTCTACAATGGTTTAAGTTTCTGTCACTTTCGTCTAAAGGTCCTAATACAGTCTTATCATTTATTCTCAGTTTCTTAGCCATTTTTAAGAGAGAAACATACTTTTCACTTTGCAAAGAAACTTGAGTAGTTACAGTATGTTTCTTTTATCACCCATTATCTTTCCTCTGACCAACATTCTCTTACTACCTAGATTAGCTTTCTAACTCCATGGTTTCTAAAAAAACACCTTTGAATCAGAACCACACATTGTATAACCTTGGTAATGCCATTTCTGTATGAGAAACACATTCCCTGGCAGTGTATAAGACATAGTCATGTTTAGTAGTCATGATAGTAGCCATGGTAACCATTAAGGATTTTTTGATGGTGAAAGAACATGACTGGTTTGTTCACTTAGCAATGCTCACATACAGTTTACACAGGAAAAAATGGTAGATTGGTACCCAAACAAATCAGCATGATGTGCAAGAACAGAAAATTAAAACACAATAGCATGGACCAGCCATCTCAAATGTGGGGTGCCAGCTGCAAAATGGTGTTGGCAAAGCCTGTGGGAGAATTAAGTGCACCAAAAATTGGGGAATGCCATAGTAGAAAGTTTAATGAGTCATTCAATCATAGCCCTGATGAGAAAGAAAGGAGGCTTAGACTTTATTCTATGATTCTGCTCATTAAGAGTAGTCTATGGAACAGTCCAGTCACATCCCAAAGCCAGAAGCCCCCCAGCCACATGCACTTACCAGGAAGACAGTTCAGCCAAGTTCAAAGGAATATTGCCATCGCAGGTGTTCTTTGAAAGTCCCTTTTGTGTTTTTGCAAGCTTTAAATTACACTTCAGTAAGGGGGCGCCATTTCTGAAGTCTGTCATGCCAGAGACATGCTTGAACTCTACCTTTCTTTCCACAAAACTTGTTTTAAGAACAGAACAAAGTAATTCAAAGAGAGAGTGTCCCAGAGAAACAAAAGCAATTGAATCTCTCATAGTAGTTCTTGGGCCCATTCCAGTTCAGTCCCATGGTTCTCATGTTCAGGGAACAAAACCAAAAAGAAACAAAACAAAACAAAAAACCTCTAAAGCCTTGTGTGCTGGGTGTGACCACTGATCATCTACATCAGTGCCATGGAGGGAGAGAGCCAGTTACAAATGCAGAACCTCATCTCCACCCCAAGCTCACTGACTTGGCACTGAAGTCAATGAAGCACTGACTTGGTGTATTTGTTTAAAATTAATGAAGATTCAAATTCTTCAAGTCTGAAAGTGGCCTCAGGTATCCATGCTTTCACAAAGCACATCTGACAATTTCTTACTCAGGAGTTTCCTCCATCACACCTTTTGCAAAATCCTGGGATAGCTGATTACAAACCCCAAATTTCCAATGATACTAGTTAAACTCATTTTTTATTCTCCCAGAGTCTTTGAGGGCAGAAAATACAGAATGGGATCACTTCAGCCTCACACAGGAAGCTGACGGTCAAAGCAAAACCATTGTCAACTTCTCACCTGCCTCTCCACCATCGATTATGTTCTTCTGAGTGGAGCAGGAAGGAAGACCAAGAAACAGAGAGCCAGACATGGGGGGTTAAATGGTATAGAAGAGGGACCACAGAGTGGGAAAGACATGAGAAGTCAGAGGAAGGCGAAACATCATTGCCACAAGTTCCTTTAAAGATTATAATTGAATTAATACAAAACAAGCAGAATCTATCTGAAATAAACTTGAAACTCTCTTGAGAGACTTAGAAGATTTGAATACATAAAAAGTATGTTATTTTTGGATAGGAAGACAGTATTTTAACATTTTTTATATTCTAAATTAGCAGGCATGATGGTGCATGCCTATAATCCCAGTACTTGGAAGGCTGAGATGGGAGGATCTCAGGTTCGATGACAGCAACGTAGCAAGATTCTCAGCAACCTAGTAAAACCGTGTTTTCAAACAAAAAATAAAATGGTCTGCATGGGTGTAGCTCAGAGGTATAATGCCTCTAGATTCAATCCCTAGTACCACAAAAAAAAATTTTAATTTATGAAATGATACTTGAGTTCACTGGAAAAATAAACACGTGAGACCACTCAGAGGAGAACTAAGAAGATTATAGTTTTACCAGATACGAAAACACTGTATAAAGCTATAACAATATATAATAAAATATTTACTATCAATGCCAATATAATCAGGCCCTAATAAACATAGATATTTGGTATATTACAAAGTAAATAATAATATATTAAAGATTAATTGGTTAAATAAGTATTTAGAAAATATTTAGTAGTGTCAAACCACTTGAATAGCTATTAGTAAAGATGAATTGCTGCTAATACAAAAATAATTAGGGTCAAAACTCAAAGAAAGTAAAAAGATACCAAAATAATACATATGTGGATAGTTTTGTTGTTGTTGTTTTTGTTATTACTATAATCCAAGAATAGAAAAGGCCTTTCTAAACATGAAGTAAAACACAGAAGCCAGAAAGAAAGAGGTTGTCGAATTTGAATATATAAAACCTAAAAGGTTCTTCTTAGAAAAAATTGAAATAAAAATCTTAAAATTGGGAGAAAATTTTTGCCAGCTAGTCGTTCGATAGAGGACTAATATCTAGAATATACAGAGAACTCAAGAAAGTCACACTTAAGAAAACAAGTAACCCAATCAAAAAATGGGCAAATGATCTAAAGAGACACTTCACAAAGAAGAAATACAAATGGCCAATAAATGTATGAGGAAATGTTCAACATCTTTAGAAAAACTGGGAAAAATTGAAACACATTTAAATCAATATGAAAAAAATAATAACCCAACAGAAAAATGGGAAACGAACATAACCCAGTAATTTAGATTAAAAGAATAATAAGTGGGAAAAACACAAGGTGAATCTTTATTCATCTTATTTGTTTTCTAGTGAAAGATGACTAAGGTATATTAAATGGGCAGGGGCAGCTAATTTTAGAGCAGGACGTATAATATAATCCGGATGGGAAGCATGATATCTGAAAACAGCCTGCTCCTGATTACAATCAGCTCTCCTACTAATGAAACACATGACCTTAAATGAGTTCCTTAACCTCTCTGTGCCTCAGTTTCCACATTTCGAAATAAGAATGATAGTAGTACATACTACATAGGATTGCTGTGAGGACTAAATAAAGCAGTCTTATAAAGCACTTGGCACAGTACCTGATTCATAAGCACGATGCACAAGAAACTATTCATAGTAGTTATGTCTGGAAAGTGGAACAGAGTTCAGAACTTACCTAGGACTTTTATACTTTGAGTGCTATTTGATTTTCAACTCAAACATATTATTACTTTTACAATAAAATTTCCCAGTTTAACTCAAAGAGTCATCTGTAGAAATTGATTTTAAAATCTCTTCCATGAGTATTTCAATATTTGTCATATTCTTTGAGTTAAATTCTCCTCAAAATAAATGTCTATAGTCTTTCCTCAAATAATAAAGCTAAATAGCAGCTCTCTAGCATCCGTAAATCTTCTACAACCCATCCAGACAGGAGGGATGAATTTGCCTGGTGAAAGATAACAGCAGTGAGTCGTGAGGTTTTAGTTGACTTATTTGTTGTTATAATAAACCATTATTCATTCATTCGCCAAAGTATATAAGACAGACTGACCTTGGCAGCCTTCTTCAGGAGTGAGAAAACTATAAGCCAAATATCTAATCATCAGAATCAAAATCTGATTTCTGGATCATCAGAAAAATCGGCCTCTTCTGCTGCCAAATGATCCTCCCGCTGACCACATTTTCAGTCAATCAGAATATAATCCTATCACGGGCAGTGAGCGAGCATGAGGATTGCATTTTGTTTCATAGCTGGTCTAAACATGATTACTGCTTTCATCACACAGCCATATCATCAAGTCAATAAGGATTTTCTATACTGACTTTTCATGTTGCACAGACTGTATAGAGGAACTTGAGTAATCCCAATTTGCTGCACAAAACCTAGCTTCTGCAGAGAATAGCTTAGTACCTGTTAACCTTGGCTTGTTGAGGATAAACCATGGTACCACTCACCCGTCCACAGGTTCATTTCTCTTATTCCAAATATAAGAAAAACCCAGCAACCCTAATTCTATGTAAAAATAGATTCCTCTTGTAAAAATGAACTTTTAAGACACTTCTGTGACTCAAGCTGTGGATGCTGTGACAATCACACTATTCCGTGACATTCTTTGCACATCCCTACATGGGGGATTTCCTGGTCCTAGGAATTTAATGAGCCCTGAGGAGGCTCCAAGAATGTCTTGGTAATTTCTCTGGGCAGGTGAATATCGACAAACAAGAATATGGCTCTCTTTCCTATTCCTTTGGGGACTAAGAAAACACAGTTGGAAGGTGCGAGGAAAGGAAAAGAAATTATGTGTTAAACTACTATTATGCTATACAAAAAAAATGAGAGGCACATTGTGATAACTAACTATGCAAACAACTGGAGTTTTGGGAATGTGTTTCTTGGTATGAGTTTCAACTGCACACCTGTTTTGGGGAATTAGTTGTGTCTTTGGAAAGTGTGTGTGTGTGTGTGTGTGTGTGTGTGTGTGTGTGTGTGTGTTTCAGCTTTTTGAATTTTCAGAAAAATATGGCCATGTGTTTATAGCTCATACTTGGGACAACTTCATAAGTGACCAGACTGCCCAGGTCCACTCTGGACTACTTTACATGGAGCAGAGTTCCCCCAATAATACAAAAGCAAGAATCAGAGATGAGGGAGCCTTCTGGAATATGCTACTTCAGGCTAACTCAGGTCCTAACATTGGGGTTAGAGACTGATATCTACCTCTGTGGATAGAAGCAGCATAAAGAGTCACATGAGGAGGATTAGAAAAGAGATACACTGGGCTGAGATGCAGAATGCAAAATGAGTAACTAGGATACCTATGCAAGAGCCATCATTTAAAATGTATCTTTTCAGATGGGTTTCCCATAGAATGTGGGAAAATCATCATGGCATCAAAGGTTAAATGTCTCCCTCTACCCTAAAATTCATTTTAGTCACTAATATACCTGTACAACCCTATACAAGGGTATGCAGGCAGGGACAATGTGATGGCACACAGTCTCACTCCTCATGATTTTCTGGAGGCAAGCATGTGCCACCATCCCCAGGCCCATATTTGAAACATAAAACTTTTCTTGCTATTTCGGCCCTGCCAGGTCACTGTGGCTATTCCTTTAGTGTAAATATATATATATATTTATTTAAATATAATATATATATATATATATATATATTATTTCTTCTCTAATAAGAAGCCAAATACATAAGCTCACCTTCTTCTTGGGAGAAAAAAAGAAAAGTATTGCTCAGGCCTCCAGCACTGGCTGATCACTGCCACATGGAGAAGCCACCCAGAGGAGAAGCTGGGGGAGTCTGGGAGACTTTGCTTTGCTTTTTTACTGTGCCTCTTCCTTGGAATCAGGCAGGAATGGAGCCACAAATTCGATGCTTTCCCTTCTGTTGTATATTTGTGTGCATGTGGGTGTGCATATGAGCATTTTGTTGTTCGTGGTACTGGGGATCAAACCCGGGGCATTCTATCTCCGAGCCCCTCCCCCTGTCCTATTTTATTTTTTACTTTGAAACAGGGTCCCACTAAGTTCCTGAGGCTGGTCTTGAACATTTGATTCTCCTGTCTCCACCTCCCAAGACTGGGACTACAGGTATGTGCCACCACATCTGGTTGTATGTGAACATTTCTTATGCTATTTTCCCTTCTCCTGTTAAGAACATAATGGATCCGATCCAGATACTTTTTATGAATTGTTGAACCTGTGGTTGTCTTTCACATACACGTATTTCAGTGTTTGCCAATTAATACCACTGTGGCTAAAAAGTCCATATTTCCTATGAATGGGTCCCCCCATGCCCCAAAAATATTAACAAAGGAAAAGTAACCATACATTATGTCTATCAACATAATTTGAACAACCCAGATGCTGAGTGTGTCTTTATACTAGCATTTTCCTTTTTTCTACAAAGGATCATATTTATGTTCTGACATCTTGCCAATTTGTCCTCAGCCTCCCTTGCTTCAAATCAAACTCTGTCAAATTCCACTTAAAGCCTTATATCCCTCAGCCTTCTGGGCCTCTGTGTCCTCAGACGTCCCTCACAGTGCCAAGCACTCTGGTGGCACTCAGCAAAGAACATGAAAGTCTTAACAGTAGTTAGATTTTAATTTCATTACTCTGGACTTTAACCTGCCCTCTAATTAGACGCTGAACTGAGGAAAATCTAATTACTTTTCCAATATCCCTTCTCGTGGTATTCTTGATTGTTGCCATGTCACATTTGAACAACTCACAGGGGCTTCCTGAACGTAGATAACAATCATCTGTTTCCAAACAAGAACTGGAAGTAATGTGCTTTAATCAAAAAGAGGAAGGTTCGCTTGTTTAGCGTTTTTTTATTCAAATTGGCTGTGCAAGTCTCACCTCCACCATGGGCTTAGTCGAGTTTGGCCACCCAAGAAGCCACAGGCACCTGCTACAATTATCCCCAGTCTTGTAACAATTCTTTTGTTTTACAGGATAGACATATGACCTTTCCTTTAGCCAGGAGCAAGTGGGTAAATGGATTACTCAATTGACTGGCTATGACAGGGCTGTTGAGAATTGCACTTGGAACATATTTGGCAATTTGAAAGTGGCATGGCCCATCGGAACACTATTATGTTAATTGGCATTGCCATTGAGATAGGGGAGTGGTTCTGCTGTCAAGGAGTGTTGTAAAGAACTGTTTGAATCCTTCAGATGGACATGGCTTTACAGACTTAGGGTAACTAGACATATGGACCCCAGGGACAACAGAATAGGTGACGTCATTTGCTCAACTCCTAGGACTGCCTCTCCAAGGAAGGCAAGAAGAGGCTGTCCAGAGGCAGAATTTTGTTAGATACAAACCCTTTTCCTAGGATACTAGATAATCCAAGGGTGAAAGCTAATATGAGACAGCTAAACATTAGTTCAGCTCTACTTTGTATCTATAAGTGAAGAACCACATAAGTGACTTGCAAGAATTAAACCACAAAATTACAGCAAGGAAAAGTTCCCTCTTATTATATGATTGACTCCTGGCAACCTCAGGGATTCAGGCAAATGAGGGAAACAAGTAAATAAATGGGCTCTATATCATCTCAATGAACTCAAACCCACTACCGTCAGCACAACCAGTAGAGTCAAGATGAAGGCTCTGGTGCTTCTTTGCATCAGATTTCTGGAACCGATTTCACAATCAGCCAAACAGACAATATTATTAAAAATGAAAGACAAGCACTAGTATCCCCAGCCAGGAATTTTAATGGCAAGGAGGGGGAACAACAACAATGAAAAGAATTTTGCCAAATTTTACAGAGACATTTCATGTCCCCTCTACCTCTTTTCTAATAAACTATTCAAGACACTGGATCTACTGTCAAAGTGTTCAAGATGAAAACCCATGAGTTTCAAGTCCATGGTCCACCAACAAACAAAGTGTGCAGCTGAGGGGTTTTCTTGTGGAGAGACACTTTCCTACCTAGTCACTCAATGATCCTTCCCTTTCACTGCTTTCACTGAGATGTGAGATGACTATTCCATTTCTGGGGAAGTCAAAGCATGGAAGGGAAATAAGTCCAGAGGAAATATTATATTGGGAACAAACCCTTCCTGGGCCACTAGTTGATCCAAGGATGGGAGCCGGTTCAGGCTGCTAACCATTAGTCCAGCTCCTCTTTGAGTCTGTAAATGTAGACCCACATAAGTGACTTGGAGGAATTAAACCACAAAATCCCAGCAATACAAAGTGTAGGCAATTTGCAACTCAGCAACTGCACTAGGGAAGCATCTTTGATGAGCTTACCTAAGAAACAATTACAAATGAAAGGGCTTCTCAGTCGTGGATATTTTTTTTTTTTTCTTTTCAGGAGACACTCAGCCAGAAAGTTTTTTTCACCAAAAAGCAGAGAGATTTATATAGCCATTTCTTTTACCACATCACTGATGGATGCAGCAGGCACATTTGCAAAATTGAAGGACAGCACATCTCCAGAATCCAGTAGGATCTATGTAGTGGGAAAAAGGCGGGGGAACAAATAGCCAGAGCTAAAAATATGTGGTTGCTGAAGTCTCTGTGCCCTTTAAAGGCCTCAACCAGGGACAACCTACTGAGCACAAAGGCTGCCTGCTTCAAAGCCAGAGGAATAAGAATTCAAAACAGGATTCTATCACTTTCTAGCTCAAGGATCAGGGGCAAGTTTTTAACCTCTCTGATCTTCAGCTTCCTCAGTTGTAAAAAGAGGACAGTTAGGTGAGCATCCTAGAAGTATTATGGAGCCAGTGCATAACAGATGTTTAAAAAAATCCTACCCTGGTCCTCTTTTGTACAATTATAGACTAAAAATAATAGTAAAATGTCCCACTTTCTACACCAGATGTAAACAAAACTGAAAAAAAACATAATGTAGTTGAAAATGCAATGCCCTGAATTCAGCTCCTGGCTCTGTCCATTTCTGTTGCTGTGGTTCTGCTTTTACTTCTCTCTGGGCCTCCAATTTCTTATCTGAAAACTGAAAAATTTTGATAGTTGATCTTTAGATTCTTCCAGCCTTGAAATTCTTTGACTTCACTAATAGTTATTACTGCTGATGTCTATGTCACTGTCGGATATTTAAAGTCCATTACTTTATAACATGAAAATATTCTAAAGATAGACTACTTGGGGCTTGAATTCCAGATGTGCCACTTACTGGCTCAGAGATCTGGAAATTTAATCTTTCTGTGCATTAGTTATCAATCTGTAAGAAGGGGCAAGTAATGGTTACTTCCCATGCGTTGTTCCTGAAGATTTAGTGAGTTGATCATGGAAAGTGTTGAAATAGTACTTGGCCCAATAAGCACTCAAAAAGTGATAGGTGCTCTTGGTGGTTGCTGGTATCTTAAAGAAGATATAACAATCACGAAATGCAGAGGTTTACAAAGTGTGGATTTAAAATATGATGGGATGTCTTTGTATAAAGGAGAGTTCAATCGGTTACCTTTTTATATGTCTGTGCTGCTTTCAGTCCACACTTGCTACGTTGTGAGCAACCAGAGCAGAAAATGTCCCTATCCCTGCTTTCCAAGCAGGCAGAACCAGGGACAGCTCTGAGTTGTGATACAAAGGTCTGCATGTGGTGAGAAGACCAAACCCAGAAAAATGTACCATTAAGCACTGCCATAATTTGTGAAAAGGTCAGACAGTTACACAAGCATTTTGCTGAGACCCGAGAAAACCAAAGAAGAATACAAGTGAAAAAAAAGACATATAATTTCAAAGTAAGGGACACTTTGAAAACTTTTTAAAGAGCCATGTTCTGAACGCTACAAAACTTGAGGAAAAAAATGGGTGTCAGCATATTGTAACACATGGCAACATTACCCAAACAGTTCAGACCTGTGATTGATCCAGAGCAATTTTTTATGCCAACTAAATCTAATATGTATTGTCAACAGGTACCTTCTATAGGTTTCTTTTACTTCTAATACACACTTAATGGTATTTTAATTGTTTAGGGCCTGTGAAACTCTGACCTCACCAATCATGATCAGTCACAGTACAGTAAGGTAAGATAAATTCATATGTTGAAACCTAATTCCCAATGTGATAGGGTCAGGAGGTGATTAGGTCATGAAGTTGGAGCCCACATGAATGAGAATTGTACCCTTATAAAAGAGGCCCCAGGGAGCTCATTTGCCTCTTCACCATGTGAGGACACACTGAGATGGTGCCCTCTATCAGTCAGGAAATGAGCTCTCTCTAGACACAGAATCTGCCAGCACCCTGACCTTTGGCTTCCCAAACTCTAAAATTGCAAGAAATAAATTTCTGTTGCGTATAAGTTACTCAGTCTATGATATTTTGTTATAGAAGTCCGAATAGAGTCAGATGGGCCCTTTGATTCATTTCTATCTCTAGTAGATGAATGTCTTCAAAGAAAAAGTGGCTTCCAGTATCAAGCCTTCTCAAAGTATCTGATAGCTACAGGTATCCCTTACACAATGCAGACCTATCATGTATCACGATAGATATTTTCTATTTTCCTCACCATGTTACCTCTCTACCCTTCTGCACTCTGTCCTGAGGTGTGGGGAAAGAGTCATCTGTATGAACCACATCAACTTGTTTCCATGCCCTCCAGCTCTCACTTGGATTTAAGCCAAGGTAGAATCCTTGGAGATACAAGGGAGGAGAGTAGTGGCTCCCTCCCGACAAAGTCACTGAGGGAAAGCTTCATCCATTCACCAAAATTCATTTCTACATTCAAGGAGATGCTACAAAAACATTCCTACTCAATCCCTTTTGGATCTCAGCATGATAATCACTCAGTTGCTAGCAAGATCTTTTTATTCTGGTATTGAAGACCCACAACTTGTAGACTGGTTCCTCCTGGCTCATCATAAAGTAAATATTGGCATAGTCTGCCCTGCTCCATCCATCCCATGCAGAACTCTGCTCAATGAATGTGTGTGTGTGTGTCCACATGTGCATCCATACACACACATCTGCACACATGTTTTGCTAGGTATTAAAACCAGAAGCATTTTCTACCTCTGAGCTACATCCCCAGCCCTATTGTATTCTTTATCTTGAAACAGAAACTCACTAGGTTGCTGAAGCTGGCCTCAAACCTGTAATCTTTCTGTCTCAGCCTCCCAAGTACTGAGGTTATAGGTGTGGTTCACCATGCCCAGCCTCAGTACACTTTTATTGAGAGTCTACTCCTAACAAAGAAGGATAAAGTTCCTCTTGTAGAAAAAGGTCCACATCCTTTGTGTCAGCAATAAAGGCTCTGCCTGATCTGACCCTAGACAATCTGTCCTGCATGAGCTCTCTTCTCCAGTCAATATGACTTCATCAGAGTCTCCAAATCTAAGATGCTGTTTCCTTCTGCCTGCCTTCATAGTGGCTGCTCCCTCCACCTTGAATTGGCTGGGGTCCTACCACAGTCTTCCTGGCCACCAGAAGATCCCAGTAAGCATTTCCTCCCCTCTGAGACCTTCACATCCCAAGGAGGGTTGATCACACTATCTCCAACCCAGCTGCTATAGGACTTACCACACATTATTATTTATATATATTAGCCATCATTATTTACTTTCTTGTCTCATCTTCTGACCATTGAATTTATTCATCTTTATGCCCACAACAGAAACCATGGTGCCCAACATATATTAGATGCTCAGTAAATGCTTATTTAGAGAATGCTTTTCTAAATGATTAAATAACAAATGAATAAAAACAATAAATACACTAGATGTGTTAATTCTGTAGTATTTTATAGCAATTTTGTATTACATATGTATTACTATGCATAGATACTCCACAAGCAAAAATTGCATGGGGTATATTAATTTATTATATTCACGTGTATTCATTTGTACTTCCTTTTTCCAAAAGAATAATTTGAGACAGACCCAACTGTATAAATAACCTTTGTATTCCTACGACTTTTAATAGTAAGAGTTTTTGTTAACTAAATGTTTTCAGGTTAAGATCTTCCTTATCTTCCCTATCAGTAAAAACCCACATTTTGAGGGCTTTTGATTTGTTTCAGAAGCACATAGATTTTTTTTTTTAAGTCTGACATAATGAGGTTTCCTTTTGTGCTAATTCTTTTCAGACAAAGGTCCAAATGGGGCCAGAATATTGAAAAGCTCATTGCTGCCGTCTGGCTGGGCAAGGGAGGGCCACCTTCCTTTCTGGACTCTAATTTTCTCTCTGAGTGGCACATCTTTTTCACAGCAACGAGGGGCTGGGATGATGGCTTCAGGGGGGGATGGGGAACAGATGTCAGTCATTGACTCCGGGTAATGAGATTTCATATTCCGTCAAAATCCTGAATAGGACAGGAGAGGCCTCATTAGCGGTTTCATGACTGAACAGGTGTAGAGGTCCCGTGCGCACAGCAGGTAGAAAGAGGCCATTTCAGTTCCATGTGTGGATGTATCTAGGAAATTGGAAAGGGGGAAAGTGCTCTACCACAACTGCCACCTCAGGAAAATTGCAGCTTTTTAGAAGCCAAAACAATATTAATTCAGATCACTGGTACAGACCTTATCCAGGGGCCAAGAAAATGGCTGAAGGCAGGAGACAGGTGATGTACACTCCTAATGATACCATGCAAAGGGGGTCCCCTCCTTAGTTCTTCAGCTCCACATAGTACATCATAAAGTTTTAGTACTCCTTAGCCAATGAAGTAATAACGCTCTTAAGTCCACAGGTCAAAAACTGGGACTTCAGGGTAAAATGAAATCCCGTCTCCAAATCTAATGGCAGAAACCTCTTCTGAAGATGGGCTACATTGGAAGCAGCGTGTAGATAAAATGTTCCCAAGTATAGATAAGCCTGGATAGCAATTTGGCAGCTGTCTCCAAGACAAATGTCCTTCTCTTAAGGTAACAACCAAGAAACTGAACCTGCTGCCTGTCTGCCAAAAGAAATCCACACCCTATCTCCAACCCAGCTGCTAGAAGAGCCAGGGTGCTCAGAGGCCATCCACCAATCCAAAGAGCTATTTGGAGGGCTCATGATACCTAAGGTGTTAACAAATGCTCAGCATGTTTAAATGGGGACTATGCTTCCAGGGCTTTCAATATGTCAAAGACACTTAAGACCTTCTTCCTTAAATGTCCAAGCTCTTTCTAAATGTCCAACAGCCCTGGAATGAAGACTATAATGTCAGACTCCCTGGTTAATTCTTCCTTGGTTGATGTCCTAGAACGCTACTCTTCAGAAAAATCTCAGTCATTTAGAATGAATGGAGGGCACCCCACGATCCTAAAATGTGTATCTTATACATCATCCTATTATGTTTTCTATTGGTGTGCTCTAAACAGACTCTGGTTTCTCACACTTTTTTAAAAGAGTGGCCATTTGTTTATGAAGAAATCGCCTGCATCATTGCCATGCCAGGCATTTGATATGAGTTGACTTAGCCATCTTCACATCAACTTTACAAAGTGCTCAGGCTTTGAAAGATGAAGCCAGGTAACCAAGGTCACAGGCTAGTGGATGGCAGAGGTGCAATTAAACTACCTGTCTCAGGCACCAAGGCCCCACCTGGCCCTTTCTATGCCATCATGCTGCCTCTTGTGGTCACAGAGAAGTGGCTCCAGAAATGCTGAGTTAAAATCCAAATATTGTCAACCAAAGCTTACAGTGGACCTGTATTAGTAAATAACTCAGACCATTTATAACAATTATCAGCCCATTTCTGCCATTTAAGAGGTCGATGCTAAAGTGGCTTGGGAAATACTAGAAAGTTATTCACTTCCTTAAGCAGACTACACATGGCCTCCGTGAACTGACTTATGCTCTTCTATACAATATTTAATTACTGAAATAGTATAGAAGGTAAATTTCAACCCACTCCATGTCTATGTGGTCTTAAAATCTGTATTGCTGAAGTAGTAAATGTCTTTTATTGTGTATTGCTTTCTTGTTATGAGTATATTATGTCTCAAAAAATATACTTTCAGTCATTTTATGTGTGTGGTCTGATTTTGCAGCAGGACGTGGACCTCTGAGAGCCTGCCCATTGTGTCTTCTTTCCTTTAGCATCTACTCATACTTCTCACTGCAGGACCAGGACTGCATGGCACCCTAGCAAACTAGACGCTCTCAATATGCTACAAACTAAATACGAGGTCTGCTTTAGAGCAAGTATATTATAAAAGCAAACGAAAAATATAGCATATTCCAGAAAAGGTACCACTGTGGAGCAGGATATCAATAGTGAGGGAAGTTGTGTATGTTGGGACAGGGGTACATGGGAACTCTCCACACATTGCACTCCGTTTTGTTGTAAGCCTAGACTGCTCTAAAAAATAGGGTGTGAGCATATGCCTACCCCATTTACCCCATTTAGATAATTTCTTTTAATACACTCTCATTTGTAGACAACTTCTGAGCATTTCTAACTCACTGCTCCATATTCATTCTACATGGAGCCAGTCTTCATCTCAGTTGAGAAACCAGTCTATGTATCATAAGATAATAACCTATGGACTGAACATTAACAGAAAGAGCATGTTTAAGGACGCTGGCATAAACACTACCTTATGAGGCTTTCCATTTTTTAATGTGCTTAGACCATCCCATCAGAGTGATTAGTCAATGCAGGCCATTCTGTTCAAAGATCATCATGAAAGGAGTTAGTAAGAGAGGTGACAGTTTAAGCTGTATGATGCAGAAGAGCATGCAGTCTAGGGTATATAAACACCATAATCGGTGTCTTTAAAAAAGGAAGAGTATATATTTGTGTTTATTAGTTTGTGCATTTTGAAAGCTCCAGAAGACTATATAGAAACTCATAACAGAACTTAGCCAGCTTAGATCACTTGGAAGTGTCAGATGAGGTGAATGAAAAGAAGATCTTTACATTTAGTTTTTGAACAAATGGATACACCATTAGCCATTTAAAAATTGACATACACTGAACACACAAAATAGCTCAAAGTCTGAATTCAAGCTACCCAGAGTCCAATCACCACTTAAAAACCGTGTGATCTTTGACAATCATTTAATTTCTTCAAATCATCATTTCAGCTACAAAATAAAGATAATATGTCTCTTTTACAGAGTAACCTTGAAGATTAAATTATATAATCCCTGTGACATGCATAGTACATAGTACTTAATAAACATTAGTAATTAACATCACTGTTATTATTGATATATTGTTAATATTAAAGAGATATTCTGTATATCATAGAACCCAGGAAAATTCATAAATGAGAGAATTCCCTTCTCCATTTAAGTCATTGTTTTTCCTGAGAACAACTAACCAAGTAAAGGAACAAAAACAATGTGGTAAAAAATAAGCAAAACTGGATAAATCTGTGACATTCCATGAGGAAATTGAACATATTGTATTAGATTAAGTGCTCAAATATATTATTCAGTAGTTAGACATTTCCTCATTATGTTTGCAAGGTTCTATATGGCATTTCTCATTTATTTAATAACATGTACTATGTATTTAAGTATTCTCAATTTACTAATATCTTGTGAAAACAGATGGTAGATTCACAATCATGTCATCTCAGAGTTGCCCAGCTATAATGCTCCACGGTGACCAAACAGACTGGCCAGGGCATGGCCTTTTTTCCATTTTTCACCTAGTCAAGCCAGACTGATGTGAGGTAGCTTTCCTCTGAAACCATTTTAAATCCACACTAACAGAAGCCTCCATTGCACTGTCTCTCAATACCCCTAACCTATAATCAGACACACAGTAGTAGTACATAAAAGAAGAAAGGAAATGGATGATCTAGTTGCTCAAATTCTAGCAGACAAATGATTCAGTTTTGCACAGTGGACTATATTCCAGAATTTTTTTTAGGAATGACCTAGCTTATCTCACCTGATTCTACTTGTCATTAAAAACAAATAAAGGCATGTATATTAAAAAAAAAGTGAATGAATAATACTACTGATTGAACCAAAGCAATAGTGATCATGCCTGGGTTTTATTTTAAATCACAAGTACATTTTCAAAGCATGCCAACAACAGATATGTAGTCAATGTTTTATTGGAAACATGTGAGATATAAGAGGTCAGCCCAAGGATATATTATGAAGATATTCACTGGTTCTCCATTTCCCTGGAGGTACATTGAGAACAATCTTAGACTGCCATGCTTTTCTGTTGTTTTCCAATTAGTTTATACTATTTGATGACAGTTTTTTCTTACTACTGGATTGGCACACTAATAATCTTTCTTGGAACAATCAAATCTTATCGTTTTAATATAAAAAGATTTAATTTCAGAGGATCTGATCAAATTACACAGGATCCTAATTAACTAGCAATCAAATTGTCCAGCAGACAATGTTTAAGTTACAGTATGGAATATTAGTAACACTTTGTAGTAATAGTCCCTTCTCTAAGGACTTGGAAAGTCTTGTTGGGGTTATTTAAAGCTCTCAGGATAGTATTGGGAGTTATTGAAAAGAAACTGAGGTACTAGCATGGGTAAGGATGTGAAAAATGAGATCAAAGATGTGAACACCATTAACTTTTGTGTATGAAGGGTGGAAATTTTATAGAAAAAAAAATGAACCTAAGAAATAGGACTATTCAACTATCCTTGCCTGTGTCCTAGCCTCACTCCTTGTAGAAAAACAATGAAATGCAAAATACTTTGTTCTTAGTCAAACTTTAAAATTATTTGGGGTCAAGTCTCATTCTTCCTATAAATCCAACTCAATTCAGTTCAAATAACTGCACTGAATGCCATGCTTTACAAGGCACAGAAATATAATAATTAATAAATAAGTGGTCTTTGGACATTGATTCATTAAAAAATTGCTCAAGGGCACAGTTGTCAGACTGCAGTCTCCTGTGGTCACCTCTTAGGCTCTATTTCATTCAGACCTTGCTGTGACACAGCTACCATGTCACCCATACCTCACTGTTCAGATTTATACTATCTCTAGGCTTAAAATGAAGGCTAAAGTTTTTAAAGTGTGGATAGAAATTTATGAGAAATATCTAGTTTCTCAGCCCAGGAAAAAAAATGTTATAATTCATCTGTACAAATCAAATGAAGTCATTACAAATGACCCTGGTCTTCCTCAGATGCTACACATTAGCAATAACTAGCACATAAATTTTGACAAATCCAATCTCATAGTTAATCTTTCACCAAAGCTGTGACTAATTAAAAATTGGTCTGTGTTCTTACAATAACAAGACTAGCCCTAACTCAAACACCCTAGGCACTCTGGATGTGGTAGGAGATGTACATCCTCCCACGTCCATGGAACTCAACTGCTCTGGCTCTCTCTTTTGGACTAAGGGAAAGTTTGTACAGCTTTCTGAGTGAGCTTTCAAGAAGCCTCAAACACCCCAGAAGTCTGCTCAAATTTGACCTCACTAGGCTATATTGTGGGTGACAACTGCACTCCTCAATGACAATTTGACTCCTATCATCAAAAAGAAGCAGAATGAAAAAAAAAAAAGCTACTCATTTCTTCTTCCAAAGAGTAAACAAAATAAAACACCAAATGATCCTTTAACCCCTATGTTCATGGTAGAAAACATCAGGGTGAGGGGAAGGGGGCGGAATAAAACTTCAAACTCGGAGACCCATAGCTATAAAATCCTCCCTGTGACTCTCCTCGGTGCAAAACAACAAATTGTGAAGAACGCAGAAATGAACAGCACTTCACAAGAGCACATTGATTTTCAATAAAGCCATTTACACATCTTTGCCTGCACTACAAGCAGCATGCTGCTTTCCCAAAGCCTCTGCCACTGAAGTGGAAAGTGTGGACAATGTCTTCACTCGGGACATCAAGTTATCTTTGGAAATACTCCCCATGAGAAGAAGGTTCCAACCTTGATCAAAGAGGAAAGAGGGAAGAAAAATAGACCAAATGACATTTGATATTTTTCCCTGACTAACTTAATTACTTGGAAAAGAGAAAAGAATACACAGTGCTCCAGCACAAAAAGGCATTTATTTGAAATATAGTATATCTCATATTGGCTGTGTACCAGTGAGCCCTCCAACGGACACGGCATGGGAAATTAAGAAGAGACTGCCTTGGGAAAGTATTTAACATCCTAGGTGAATGGTGATTTTCTTTTTTATTGCAGTCCTCCAGAGTAACACCTCAGTGTCCATTGAAAAACAAGAGGTTTTTTTTTAAATGAAGAAATTTAAACTGCTGAAAGAGCCAACATGATTCATTCTGCTGCTGGCCTGCAGTCTGTCTTACTGTGGTTTTAATGCCACAAATCATTAACACTCAGATTTAAAAAGTAATACTAGTCATGACTGAGAAGGAAGAAAACATGATACCAGAAAGGTAGAAGGAACTTTGGTGACACAATAGTGATCCAGTTTACAGAGTGCTGTAGGCCAATTGCTGACCCATACCCCCTTGTGTGAGTCAGTACTTTGCTCAGAGGAGCTGACAGGAAGCTGTTAGAATGGGCAGGATTATTAGAGACCAATCATGGCAAACCCACCTCCTTTGGCAGTGACTAGTTTAAAAACCAATGCCTAAAAATCAAAACTACACTGAAATTCCATCTAACTGGTTAGAACAGCAATCACCAAGAACACAAACAATAATAAACCCTGGCAAGGTTGTGGGGAAATAGGAACTTTTATGCACTGCTGGTGGGAGTGTAAATTAGTACCACCACTAGGGAGATCAGTATGGAGATTCCTCAAAAGACTAGAAATGGAACCACCTTACAACCCAGGTATACCATTCCTTGGTATCTTTCCAAAAGAATTAAAGCCAGAGTGCTATAGTGATACATGTATATCCATGTTTATGGCAGCACTTTACAATAGGCAAATTATGGAACCAACCCAGGTGTCTGTCAACATATGAATGGATCAAGAAAATATAGCCTAGGTACACAATGAAATTTTACTCGGTCATAAAAACCAAAATTATGCCATTTGTAGGAAAATGGATAAACTAGAGAATATTATGTTAAGTGAGATCAGCCAGTCTCAGAAAGTCAAAAGTTGTATTTTTTCTTTTATATGTGGAAGATAGAGAGAAAATAGGAAACCAAAAAGACTTTATTTATCTGAGGAGAGAGATGGGTGTAATAGTGGAAAGGAGGTAGAGGAGGGAGATGGAGAGAGGAAGAATGAGGCTTAATGAAGAAAACAGTTGACATAATGCTATGTCCATATGTAAAGGTATCATACTAATCTCACTAACATGTACAGGGAGGAGGAGGGGAGTGCGGTGGGATCTGGAGGGAAGCATACCAAGTGCTGTGTGCATGTATGTTTGTATCACTTTGAACCTCACTACGACGTATAATTACAATGCACCAATAAAAGTACATATTTTTAAATGCCTGGCTATCAATAGATGAAAGAATAAATAAAACATGGTGAACCCAAACTCTAGTATATTATGAGCAATAAAAAGAAAGGTAGTACTGATACATGCAATAGCATGGATGAAACCATTATGCTGAGTGAAAGAAGTCTGTCACAAAGGGCAGCAGGTTGTACGATTCTGTTTATATGAAGTGTCCAGAACAAACAAATCTAAGGAGACAGAAATGAGAGTAGTGGCTGCCTAGGGCTGCAGATGAGGGAGTTAGAAGACAATGCCTAAAGGAACGAGTAATAAAAAGAATCTTAAAGTGATTGTTGGTTGTACAACTCTGTGAATATACTAAAAGCTATTGAATTGCTTTAAGTGGGTGAATTGGATGCTATGCAAATGATATTTCAATAAAGCTGTTTAAAAAGAAAAGGCCAAAGCCACCAGTCCCATGATATCTCCCTGGCCACGTTCATGCATTTATTCAATCAATAAATATTTATTAGGTGACTTCTAAGTCAAGTACTGTTCTAGGCATCAGAGATACAGCAGAAAACAAACCAGATAAAAATCTCTGCACTGGTGGAGATGATGAAAAATAAGCAAACAAACGAAAGAAACATTATGTAGAATGTACAGCTAGAGATCTTTAAGTGAGCTCCAGAGAAATAGAAGCTATGAAGTTGTGGGTATGATTTTAGACACAGTCTTCAGGGAAAGTCATACTGAGGAGGTGACATTTGAATATTTGAATAAAGGTCTGAGGAAGTTATTGGTTCAGAATAAGCACATAACCACATTTGGCCCAATCACATTAGAAAGAGTTTTGTATTAAATGACTGGAGCAAAAGGAATCTCTCTCCCTGTGTCTGTCTGTCTGTCTCTTACACACACACACACACACACATACAATGTAAAAGATGAAGCATGTAGTCCCCCAGACTATCTGCTACACTGCAAAAAAATGTCCTGCCATAGGATGAAACCTGCACGGATGGCAGAGTAGAGATACAGAAAGAAACTGGATTTTTATCACATCATCAATTAATAGCACCAAACATTCCCCACCCTTTACCTCTCCACTTCCTGTCATGTGACCCAACAAATTTTCTTAGGGTTTGGGCCACATTAAATGTACATACATATCTCCCATAAGCAGGACATGAAGAATCCTTTTCAAGAGATTCCTCCTGCTTTTCCACAATACCCACTATGGAAAAATGGCTGTAGGGCTGAGTACCAGGTCAGGGTGTGTGTAGGAACTCCAGGCATCCACTAAGCACAGCCCCTGAAAGGGAGGACAGTGATCAAAGCAAGAAAAACATATGGTTTGAGCTTCTACAACTCCTTTACTTTTTTTATCAATTAATTGGGTCAAAATTTATCAAGCATTTCCTCTTGCAAAATAGCACACTATATGTTGAGAACACAGCAGTTTAGACATCCTTGTAAGGTACAGTTCAGAATGAAAGATGGGTAAGCAAGGAAGCAAATAATTGAGCAAAATAGCTACTAGCTGTTATAAGTGGAGTGAAGGAAAGAAACCGAGAGCTGAGAAACAGAATAGCAGGATACTACTTTCCAGAACATGATTAGGAAAGGCCTCTTTAAGGAGGGGGCATTAGCGGCTCTATCAGCATCCCTGTTCCCAGTGGACTTCTACATCAATGTGAGCAAAGATGAACCAAAGTGAGAAGAGAGTGAAGGGGGAGGGGGAACAGTGTTTCAACAATGTACCTCAGGGCTCTTAAAGAAAATATCATAGAATCCAGTTCTCCCTTTCAGAATGTTTTACCTTAGTTCTGATTGCACTTAATAGACAAATCTCTCATTTCAAAAGCAAGGCTAATTTCTTCTAAGATACTGTTAGGGCCAGAGAGATGTAATGCTAGGGTAAGGAACTTGCCCAAGACAACAATGACTGTCCAATTCACTTAAAACATAAAAATTCAAATTTTCAAAAATACTCTCTGGACAAAATAAAGTATGTCTGCTACTAACCTGGAATAAGGATCATCTTCTAAGAGTCAGTTCAACACCTGTAGGCATTGTACATCTTTGGGAAAGATTTAAAATAATAGAAGTTACCATTTTCAAAAGTGAAAGGAAGAAACACAGAGCTACACCAGTGGAATATTGTAATAAAAAATGAGAAGAGTGAAATCTTTGTCAGAAACATAAAGAGCGTAAGAATTCAGTGTGCCTTTACTGGAAACATTGCCTTGACAGAGAAGAAAGGGAGAGGATAGCAGAGAAAAAGAGGACCAGGTGTCATCAATGAGACAGGGTGGGGGTGGTAATGTTTCCATGCCTAAGCTGTTTTGAGGAGGAAGAGTCTAGAAGAAGCAATGGGCAGTGACTCCAGCTCCCCATCCCCTGTGGAGAGTACTGGCTTCTGTATTATCTCCCCCACTGTTCAACATTTAGGTGCTATAGGCTGAGAACACCACAGCATGCACAAAGAAACAGAACTACATCTCAGGAGCTATGTGCACAGTTTAGGTTTTTATTATGCTATCAATGTCAGCATTTTTTTTTTCCATTTCAGAAAAAAAGAAATGTGGAGTTCAAGCAGAAAAGAAAAGTGGGACAGGAATTGGGGTGCAAAATAGGAAATGTCCAACGGGAGATAGAATTTGTTCAATGCATCGTTGGTCCATATATTTTGATGAGCCCTGAACCAATAACTAAGTACTCATGGATTTATTAAAACTACATATGATTTAGTCCAGAAAACTCATTTAGGGCTCAGTCTGAGCTCACCTTCCAGAGGACCTCCTTAAGTTTCAAACTGTGACAGTGGGAGTCCGGGACCCTAGAATAGACTAAACTCATTAACCAAAGCTACCATATCACATCAAGGAGTGTTTCTATGACACTCCTGTGCTTGGATTCTGAGATATCTGGGGGGGGGGGGTAGCAAAAAAAAAAGTTGGAGAGAGAGCAAAGGAAAGAAAATATGAGGACTATCTTAATCCAGGTTGCTTTAATTAAGTATCATGGACCAAATAGCTTAGAAACAGTAGATATTTAGTTTTTGCAGTCTGGAGGCTAGAAGCCAGAGGTCTAATTGTAAACATAGTCACATTCTGGTGAGGCTCTCTTCAGATTGCAGACGACTGACTTTTCCCTGTTCTATTACAGGGTACAAAGAGTACCACCCAACTCTCTGGCCTCTAAGGGTACCAGTCTTACTCGTTGATTCTCATAAGGGGGTTCCACCCTTATGACCTCACCCATCAAAAGCCCTACCTTCTAAAATGATCACACTAAGATTAAGGTTTCAGCATATTGATTGGAGGAAGGGGATCCAAACATTCAGTCTATTGTAAAGGCCAAAAAATGCTAGCAAAATAAAATCTGCTCCTTGAAATAGTAATGCTGTGAAGAATAAAAAAACAAGATGCATGAAACTATTAAATAAAAGTAAACAACAACAAATAATTAAGAGCTTTAGCCTTATGAGAACACCACCCCATCTCCCTTTTCTTCCATTTACTACATGTATCAAACACAAACAGCCTTTTCATAAATTGAAATCAGCCTCCAATCATCTCAGATCCTGAAACTGGTTATCTAGGATTCAGGATTACTGGTTTCCTGGCCTTTACAAAACATAAATACTCAGTAGCAAAGGATAATATCAACCTGGGCCTCAAATGCTTTTACATTTATTCTAAACAATGTTCAGCATTCAATCAAAACTATAGATAGATAGATAGATAGATAGATAGATAGATAGATAGATAGACAGATAGACACATATATACACACACAACACATCAACATACAGACAAAAGAAAATTTCTCAATTATTTATTTAAACTATATTAGAAATTATATCATCTAAGGGCAAGGGATTTGATTATCCAATTAAAATGCAAAGATTTCAAATAACAATCTTTTAAATATATGCTATTTATAAGAGACATAAAATCATAAGTATAATTAACCAAATTAATTAAAAGAGAAAAATCACAAGATTACTTGAGTAAACACCAAATCAATTTATAAAATTAAACATACATTTACCATTTAAAAAAAAGATTTTGGACAAAGCAAGGAATAGAAGGGGACTCTTATCCACAATGAACATGCAACAAGAGTGATACTTAAACATTAAGAGTTTAAAATAGTCTCTGATATCCAGAATAAGACCTGAAAACCTCTCCCATCACTTCTTTTCTTTTTTCTTTTTTTTTTTTTTTTTTTTTTTTTTTTTTTTTTTTTTTTTTTTGCGGTACTGGGGATTGAACTCAGGGGCAGTCTATCTCCGAGCTACACCCCCAGCCCTATTTTTTTACTCTTTATCGAAACCGGGTCTCACTAAGTTGCGGAGTGCCTCACCAGGTAGCTGAGGCTGGCCGCGAACCCGGATCCTCCGGTCTCAGCCTCCCGAATGCTGGGATTACAAGCGTGCGCCACCACGCCCGGCCCCTATCACTTCTTTTCATTGTTATTTTGAAGACCCTGGACAGTATATTAGGGAAAGAAAAAGAAAAATATTAGAATTAAAAATTAAAAAATAAATTTTTTATTGTTTTGCAAATGATGATTATTTATGTTGAAAAAAAGAATGTATAGGTAAACTCTTGTTCAAAACCAAGCCAAACTCAGTCTTGTTAGAAGCACAGTGTGCTGCTCTCCCGAGGAGCAGGAGGAGCATGGGCATGGCAAGGGGCATTCTTGGGACTGCTGGGATTCTATTTCTTGACTCATATGCATCGTGGTTGTTTACTTGTAATAATCCATTGAGAACTTGCTATGTGTAGGTTATAATGCACAATCCTAAAAACTGGAGGGATGGAAAGGAGGAAGGAAAGAAAACTACAATTGATTATCAAATAAATACCAGAATCTAAGAGGAAGCTAAAATCACAGAAGGAGATTTAATAATCATGTAAGCAAAGAACAAGCAGAAAGCAGGATAACCCACACACCTGTGATTGGTTTACTTGATGAAGGCACAGGATGATCAATAGCAATGCCATTCTGAAGGCTCAGAAGAGAAAACCTCTGAAAAGTATCAATTACAAGTTCTGGAAAGAAATGTCAGAAAACTGAGATCGAATTTGCTAAGTAGGTTGTTTCAAGTCATACAAAAGTAAGAAGTAGGAGAAATATCAAATACAATACCCTTGCACTGAATCTTGCCCACAGATATGTATCATCTGGTCTATATACTGTTCAAAAAAATTAACTGGCCCAGCTTTTAAAATGGAAAAAGTTCCAGATTGTCTCCCAGAGAACAGGATTCTCAAAGCCAACACTTTTCCTTCAACCAGTATGGCTCGTTTATTTCACCTGTATTGTCTCAGTGTTGAACTAAGATGTAAACTCAGATCTGATTTAAAGTCTTTTCTCTCTTCAAAATATCATCCTTCTTCCAGAAAGATATTATGAGTGTTGGGCCTGAAAAGAATAGAACTAACAACTAATGGCTTATGGTTTAAACTTACTGTTCTTCCCTTCCTCTAAACTTCAGTATTATTTCCCCAATTAGAAGAAAGAATGTTTTTTATTTTCCACTTTTTAGCAATACCTTCTTCCATTAGTTGTTTCTAGAAGTTTCTAGTTATCCTATGTAACAGAACTGTCTTGTGTGGGAACCTATCAAGGTATTAGTACCATTGATTCATTCAAGAGCAAAGGATCACAGGTTCAAAGCCAGCCTTAGCAACTTAGTGAGTCTCTCAGCAATCTAGTGAGATCCTGTTTCCAAAAAAACTAAAAAGTAAAAGTAGGGTTTGGTGTTGCTCAGAGGTAGAATGCCCCCGGGGTTCAACCCAGTACCACACACAAAGCACAAGCCCATTTCCCAGGTCATTTCATTTCAAAGTCCCTGAACAAAACACATAAACGCGTCATCACCATTACAATGAAAGATGAATTTTCAGGAACACTCAGGTATGTACACAGCTACAGGGACACAGATATCCTGTGAGATTCTGGGAGGCAATATATGCAAATACACTTTGAAAAGCATAGTCTACTGCATTAAATGTGAGAATTTGTTAATTTAAGTAAGCTGAAAATTCACTCATAGAAATGAAAGAGGCTGGACACTGTTTCTGAAGTAACATCCAACTAATAGTCAGCAAATCAATATGCTGTATGATTAGGCATGCTTTAGCAATGATTAAATTTACTCTGCTCTGCTTAATGAAGTGAAAGGCTCATACCCCTCAACCCTGATTACCCTAGGCCTCGGGGTAAACATCTCCTGCTAATGGCTAGGCAGTGATTTAGAGAAAGAGAAAAGAAATAGAAACCTTCAGGCTGTACTGGAATACAAGGAAACTCTTCCAAGGAAGAGCAATTGAGCCCTCACTCCAGAAACATCAAGCAAAAGTTAGAGAACCACCCAGGCTTCCCTGGGTCACTATTTTGCATAGCTTCTCTCTAGGGATAAATCTGCTGCTTTCTTTCATCTATAGAATAGTCCAGAACATCTTTGGTATCCAAAGTTTCAGGGACCAAAGGGGACTATGATATTCACAGACACCTAAATGATTAATCTAACATGCTTACTTACCATAAATAAATTTGAAATGATGTCACTTTTGCCAAAAATAGATAAATAAGTCTACTAGCTCCACAATCTATGGCATTGGTCATGTGCCTTATGCACTGATTTTTAAAACAATAGCACTGACAACTATGAAGTATTATCAGCCTATAGATTAGTATGGAAGTCATGTATCTGGCTTTTGGTTTTGACAATCCTGAAGTGAGTAACATAATTGTTCAGTACTGCAGTTCACTCCACTGTGAAAAAAGTTTGTTTATCCTCCATACCCCACACAGAAAAGACTGTAGTTAACAGAGGCCTTTAACCATGGAGAGAAATAACCCATTTATCAAAGGATATTGATGCTAGTCATAGCATACACAGCTGTGAATTCTGAAAGAAGCCAGGCTGTGAGGACAATCTGTGATACTCACACGTGACACATTTCCCCCACTGCTTACCAAGGTCGACTCCCCCCACTCTGGCCAGCGAGGCTACCTTTCCCCTCCTCCAATTTCTGGAGCTATCAGGTAGAGCCAAAAAGATTTTCCCAAAAGAGCACGAATGTCTCTCTGATAAATATTTGAAAGTAGCTACACATTTTCCTTCTCCTCGAGAAGAAAATCAATACTACATAACCACTGTGTTTCAAATATATACTGATAGCTCACACTAAAGTGAATTAAAATAAAGTGGAAAAAGTTCCGACAAACAGCTTTCTTCTTCTCTTACTAAAAAACAAATTTAGAGTCACTCCCTTGACTCCATCCAACTCTTCCCCCTTCCACTCCTTGACGCAGGCTCTGTTTTCTCAAAATGGAAAAGATATTCAAAAAAGAAATAAATAATAGTTGCAAAAGTTCAGTTCCAAAGTTCAATATCCTTATCATATTCGTGCTGATTCGCCAGACTGATCTGATACAGTGCCTAGAGCACACCAAGACAGGGGCTCCACAATCACTATTTGGTAAGTTAGCTGAAAGTTGACCCTCTGCAGGACCCGAGGCTGCACAGGACTGGCAGCAAGAGAAGTGGATAGTGTTTGCTGAATGGAGATGTGGATACTCAGGCATGTTTCCACAATGACACTGGCAAAAGTCCCAGCATCAAACAGCCCTATCACCTACTTCTAGGCCAGAAGGAACAGATAACTGGCCAACTCAAGGGTAATGATACAATAGTAGCCACTGTTCATGTGGCACTTCACTCTGTGACATTTACAAATCTCATCTCCGTAACTATGTAGGCTCTTGTCTTAGTCAGTTCAAATTGATAGAGCAAAATATACTAAACTGGGTGATGTATAAACAGCAGACATTCATTTCTCACAGTTCTTGAGGCTGGGAAATCCAAGATCAGGGGGCCCTGCATGATCAGATTCTCATGGGATCCTCCCCTGGGTGGCAGACTGCCAATTCGTGGCTATGTCCTCACCTAGAAGAAGGGACTCACTAGCTCCCTAGAGTCTCTTGTACAAAGACACTCATCCCATGAAGGCTCTGCCCTCGCAACCTAGCCATCTCCCCAAAGCCCTATCTCTTAACAGTACCACCTCTGAGGTTAGAATTTCAACATGAATTTTAGGAAACACACATTTTAAAGATGGAGCAGTACTATTGCTATCACTCCCATTTTGCCAAGAGAAAACCAGAGTAGTTATCTATTACTGCATAACAAATGAACCCCAAACTCAGCAGTTTAAAATAACAAACAAAGTCTCAAGCAGTTTCTGAGGATTATAAAACTGGGAGCAGCTTATCTAGGTGGTTCTGGCTGAGGGTTTTATGAGCTTGCTGTCAAGGAGTTGGCTGAGGCTGCAGTCATGTGACCATTTGAATGAAGCTGGAGGATCCACTTCCAAGCTCACTCATGTGGCTATTAGCCAGAGATCCAGGTCTCTGACACACGCATCCCTCTATAGTGTTGCTCATAGCATAGCTTCTGGCTGCCCCCACAATATGTGACCTGAAAGTCAGAACTACCAAGATGGAAGACTTGGTTCCTCATAATCAAATCTCAGTGACATACCATCATTTCTGCATATTTTATTGGTCACACAGACCAATGGGCAAATGTAGGCAGTGATGACATATAGGTATCACTAACAGAAGGCAGGGATCACTGGGAGCTATCTTGAAAGCCAACAATTACAATGAATAAATAGATAAATAATAAATAAATAAATATGATAGATAGATATAGATAGATAGATAGATAGATAGATAGATAGATAGATAGATAGACAGATTCACAGAAAGTTGCCAATTTGCCAAACAGTTAGACCTGGAGAAATCAAGACTTAAACCCAGGGGAAGTGATTCTACCCAGAGGCCACATCCTTTAGAACCACTAAGCCAATATGGGGGAAGTTAGACATGTAGATACAATGCCCTCCCCCTGTCTTGCTTGAAGGCTCACCCCATAATGGCACTAACCTGAGAGTTTCCACTCCCTCTGCTCTGGTGGGACTAGAAGTCTCATCAGGACCCTGGGGTCCCCTGCACAGGACCCTCTGCCTGCTGCTGCTGCTTCTTCTTCCTTTTACTCTGATCAAAATATTGTAAGTCCTGTCCGCATCCAACTATTTTCCCCAAAACAAAAACTCAGGAAGGAGCACTGGACACAGCTCTAAGATTGTATTAACTTGGCCAATTTAAACAGTAAAGCAAAAACACTGTTTTCTTAAGTTCCCTTGCAATTGCTCTTCCTTAGAATAAATCCACATGTTCACTCCAGCTAAACACTGGGGGGAAAATAAGTTCAGCTAAATAAAGGGAAAAAGAAAGTTTTAGCAACTTTAAAAAAAAATTAGTAACCATATTTCTTTAACAGACATTCATTTCCTGGATTAGACACCAAGGAACCCACACCATCACTCTATTTTATTTATTCTAGGCTTCTGTGGATCGTAGAATAGATTGTGTTATGTATAATGCTTTGAAAGGACCCTTCAGAGAAAGAACTAAATGAATTTTCCCATCTATTCTTAATATTCCCCCTCCTGAATGCAGACAGCAACAAGAAAATTCAAAGCTATTATTTTTAATGTCAAATGCCTTACCAGTCCAATAAAAGGGGGAAGATATTAAACTTTTTATATAACAAGAACCAGATAGCACATATCTTCAAGAAACACATCTTAATCAAACTGAACATCGGAAATTAAAAAGAGGATGGATGAGTGAAGGTATCCATCTTCACTTAATTAAAAAAAAAAAAGTGTTGGCAATTCTTCTAAACAAGAGAGCATGTCTTCTTTGCTCTTTGCCCTTTGTTCCTTTCAGAGGAATGGTGTGGATTAATTTTGGTTGAGAGGGTTCTAAAAAGAACACCTGAGAAATTGCTGTACTCATAATCTTCTGAGGAAAGGAAATATTCCCTCTTTTAGGCAAATCTATCTTAATGTTGAGAAACAATACCAAGAAGAGGAACATGTGGAGCTCAAACCCACCTGGGCAGCCTGGACCAGGGGCGTTTGAAATGTATTCCTGATGAGTTTACAAACTGGTTGTAAATATTAGCTGATCTAACTTGTTTAAAGGCTCTGAGAAAAATAGTCTACAAGTATAGGGTGGGAAGAGCAGTGGTATATTTATGAAAGGCATCTACATAAAATATTTCAAAATTGGGTTTAAAACTAATTCAGCCAGATAACCAAAACCTACAAAGATATCATAAGAGCAAATGATTATTGAGTATTTACTATGAGCAAAGCATTGTGCAATGGTATATTCAATCCTCACAACAAACCTGAATACTATGCTTGGTCCCATTGTATAGATGAGCCAACAGGTTCCAAAAAGGTAAACAACTTTATCAAAGAAATGCATCTCTGTACAAGGCAGCATCTGGCTTTGAATGCGAATACATTTGATTACCAGCCATGAAGTGGCCCTGTACCAGACTGCCTTGCAATTCTATAGAGACTTTGTTCTCCAGAATCAAGAAGTAACCCGCTCATCTTCAGAGACTAAAAAGAGCCGCTACCTGACAACATATACACATACATAGGACATACACTCACATACACACTGAGATTTTGCATTACACTCAGCAAGTCAGAAATACTCCTGGACACTAAGTATAGCTTAATTACATTGATTAAATGGCTGAACCAGGTTTGAAAACATATGGAAGCATACTTCCATTTTTCATTTCATATTTGTATATAGTAAGAAGAATTCAAATAACACTGTTACTGGTTTGACCTGCTGAGTGGAGATGGAAAAATACCATGAATCCCACAATTACCTTAAGAATAGAAATGAAATTCTCTAAATAAAATAGCATTTGACAGATGGAAATGATCTAAGTTTTCTCTAATGATTTCTTAAGTTTAAGGTGTTTGGGGTATTTTTAATGAAGGAATGCTCTATTTGATTGCTAAAAATTAAATTTATTATTCTAAAATTGGGAGCACTTCTGTAGGCACTTATAATGTGCAATGTACCAATGATGTCTCAAAGAGATAGAAGATACCATCCCTTTCACATACAAACTCACAGATGCTTGTGGAGATCAAATGTACACCGTGCAAAATAATTGGTCAGATAAGCCTATAAAAAGAAGGTTCCAAATCAACATTGTGGGAAGCAAATGATCTATAAACTAATGACAATTTATTAAAGCCAAAAATAATTAGCAGATGCCTGCAAGGGAATTGGGGACTGACTCAGAGGCAGAAATCAAGTCTCCTTCCTGGGAAATTGACAGTGACTGTGCTGCTCCTATATGAGGTCTAAGGTCTGCTCTGCACCTTGTCTGGAAAAAGAGTCGAATAGGACAGGCAGGACACTCCACTCAGGCTCTGACAGTTGGCTTTTGCGGTTTAGCCACCAGAAGCCTAGTGGTAGAGTTCCAGGGTAAAGGAAAGCTGAAATATGTTTCTTCCTTCCCTTTATACTTGTACTCTGCTATGTCTTTCTGTGTTTTGGCTCATTCTGTTTAACCCTGAACCTAGGTTCTTTTCCTTGGTGCCTAGTCCTTGATAATGGTGGCTTCCTATTGTCAGCAATTTCTGGGTTACTTTACTGTCCTTTAAGTGATGTCCCAGCCTCTTCTATCATCTGTGTAACTAGATCTCTATCTTAAAATCCCAATGGTTCAAGTTTTCAGTGTTTGCGTTTTCCTAATTGATATCTCTCTTAGATCTTAGGTTACTGTCTTAGAAGCAGAACCTGAAACTGTCTTGAGAAAGTGATGTATAGAAGGAGTAATCTTAGGAGAAAGGTCTCAAGGTACCATGGTAGGGAAGGGAACCAAACAAAGATATGCCTAGAGACCAGCTTCAGCCTGGTTCCATGGAGAGTTTGGGCCTGTTCATTGCACCACAGAGCTGGCCCCCCTTTCGGACTAAGAGTGACCAACCACCTCAGTTTGCCTAGGAGGTAGTAGGTACTACCACTAAACTGGGGAAGTCCCAGTCAAACCAGGTGTTTGGTCACTTTAAAAGACAATTGGGCCAGGTGTGGAGGCACAGGCTTGTAATCCCAGTACTTTGGAGACTGAGATAAGAGGATCACAGGTTCTAGACCAGCCTCAGCAATTTAGCGAGACCCTCAATAGCCTAGTGGGACCCTATTTCAAAATTAAAAAGAGGGCTGGAGGTGTAGCTCAGAGGCAGAATGCCCCTGGGTTCAATCCTCAGTAACAACAACAAGAACAACAATAAAAAGATAATTGGTGTTGGCTCCAACCAGGAATGAGAGGGAAACAAAACTTTAGGGTGAGTCAGAGAGTTTTTCTCCTGAGAGGGAAAACTGTAAGCATTAGTAGCCCACACTCTCAGATGCCAGAGGTGGGGATAGGTTCACAGTGGGAGAAGAGGACTGAGAAAGCACAGTATCCACAACAGACCCGCAGACACCATTCCCTTCAATTCTGCACCCGGCTGTTTTATTTGAACATTCACCCAATATGTTTACAGCTCAAAAGCTACAGCCAATTTCCTCATTCAAACTGAAAGATTAAATTACCATCAATCATTCATCGCTTGATGTTTTTCGTCGTGACCTAGTTTCATTCCCTTTATGTAAGACAAATAGAAGGGAGACCGTAAAGAGTGAAATTTAAATTCAACATCTCGCAATATTTCTGAGTTTCTGGGTAGTCTACAGTGGCTAAATAAAAACCCCAATCAACATAGATGCACAAGAAATTCCCTTTAGTGAGTTCCAGAGCCCGTGAACTCTGCTCTGTTCCGAGCCTTTCTGAGCCCTGCTGTTCTCTTCCAAAGATGAAGCCCAGATTCTGGCCTCACAAGATAGTCAGGAGGGTTAAATATGTTAATGTTGGTAAGGTAGCCAACTCAAAACAAATGTTCCATGAGTGGCGCCTTTTACAAATAGCTGTTCAACATAATCTGAAAGCTTGATTTCTACACCAATCAGCATTGTAAAGCAGATGAGAGGCTTTCACTAATTAAAATCTAGATGGTGGCCAGAAAGAGTTCCCCATCTGCAGAAATTGTAGGGATTCATATTCATCCTGGATTATACTTGAACTGCCACTCAAAGAGATTTATATCTTGGACTTTTGTCAAATGAGTCTAAGATATTAACTAGAATAATTACTTTAGAGAAAATCAAAGGGCCATTAAAAGTTTTTCAGACCTAAAGCAAATGCTGATTCATGTGTCTTTATTGCTAATGGGTGCATGAGTATGTGTGTGTGGGTTTAAAAAAAAAAGCTATAATATATAATTCAATTTGGGACCAGGAGTAGGGGGGGAGCTAAAATTATTCTAACTGTATTTCAACCAGGAACTTTATACTGTGAGCATGGTTCAGTAACTATATTTACACATAAATTGGTCTATCCTTATAATTTAAATAATTGCTTTAATATTTTCAGCATTAATCATGTATGAAAGTTCTGTATAGAAGCAATAGAAATTTCCCAGGGGAAGAAAAGTATATTTAAATTACATTTAAAACTGTATACCATCTCTATTTTCTTTGTCATATATAAGAGGAAAAAAAGGTATTCTAAATAATGCTCATTTCAAAAACTATGGTAAAGTATAAATGCCCTTATAAATGTAAGGTTTTACTAGCATACGGATTAAGAAATTCAGAATACACAGAGAGAGAGAGAGAGAATATGATAGTCAAATGTGCAAACTACAGAAGTGGGAAGGGACTGGTTCTTCTCAGCTCTTTGACAGGAAGGCTAATTGTCTTCCCTAAAATAAACTTAGTTTGAGATAGAACTGAAAAGATTTAGCAAATGCAAATAACCACTGGTAACTAGAAGTGAATTATAAACAATACCTACTCAGGGTTATAAGCATTAATGGGGTTAAGTGGAATTTCACACTTGAGAAATTTCATATGCTCAGCCTTGACCCAACTTCAGAAAATATGTGGCTTTACTGTAAAATGCCCTAGAGACTCAAGAGGCATGCTGTTAGTTTGTGGGCAACAAGCAGCAGAATTTAAATCAGAATGGAAAATTAAACACATGGCACTCTCCCCTGGCCTTCTGTTTCTCTCTGGGTGGGAAAGAATCTTACAGACTCCTCCTTCTTTCTAACCTGCACATCTAATTAGTCTCCAGCCTGATCCAAACTCGGAGTGTTTCCTATGACTACTCCTTCTTCTCCATCCCAGGTTACTGCCTCATGACTCAACAGCAGGACATTTTGCCACACTCATTCCTCCCAGACTCAGGACCTGGAGAAAAGGAGCCAAGATACCTGCTTACCTTTAACTCAGTTCTTCAAATGGAATAATTATAGCTAACAACTCCTAGACAATAGGCACCATCATTATTGCCATTTTAATGACAAAAAAAAAAAAAAAAAAAAAAAAAAAACTGAGGGCATGCAAAGTTAGAGATTCACACAAGGGAAACTGACTCCAAAGTGAAACAATTTTTGACATCCTACAAAACTACAAGTTGAGAAACATCCTGTAGGACCTTAAACCCTAAACACCACTTTATCTTTTACTTAGAGAGCCTCACTATGTGGTGAGGCCCAAAGACCAGCTGCACCACACCATCTGAGTCAAAATCTGCACTTTAACAAGGCAAAATCCCCTGTTGAAGAACAACTGCACTCCACAGAATACATTAGAGACTTGTAGAGAATGATCAAGCCTGTGTTTGTGTTTTTGGACTCTGGTCTTACTATTCCTCCACTAGTTAATTCATCTTGCATGAACCATAATTCCTGAGCACAACAGCCTGACATCAAAATAAGGCAGGATCAGCTAGCAAACATCTACCTGATATGCTCCCCATGAACAGCAACCACTTCTATACTTTTCAAATTCCTCTAACATAGTTCCAGGGTTCCCCTGTCTATGTCTCATGCATGTGTCCTAGATTCCGGCAACCACTATTCTTTTTTTTCCTTCCTCATTCTGTTGCTGTCTCCTTTCTCTGCCAATGTCAAAGCTGGCAACTATGCCACCAAAACCTGCCAGGAGCAGCTCACTCTAATGCCTTCAACACTGGACCAAGCCACCCAGAGAAGTACGACATGGGACGGCAGCTGTTTCCAGGTCAAGTCTCCAGCCTCAGCCCCCTGAGAACACAGAACATGAGTGGTTCCTCCACACAGCACAGAATGGATCACAGAGCCTTTACACAGACACGGAGCACAAAGAAGGAAAAGAATGCAATTGAGTGATTAGGGCAGAAGAACCATTCATTTCACAAAATAATTCCTTATAAGGATTCCTTAAGAATATGCATTTCTATTTCATTGATAAGAGTGTTTTCCAAAGACACAGCTGATGCTTCCAGTAAAATGCATGCATTCACTCTCAGAGGATAAGGTGTTCCCTTGTGGAGACAACAGGGAAAAAGGAGAGGGTAAAAAGCTAAGGGCCTGCCCCAAGGCAAAGGCTCAAGTGAGAATCTGGAAGTGACACCTGGACATCTGCGACTTGTATGAGTCAAACCAAGGAAAATGAGTGGGAGCATCTCCCAGATAAAGAAAGATACCCAGGAGGGGAGCCTGGTAAAGAAAAAGGAAGATGACTTTACGGCATGACTGAAGATCCCATTTCAGTGGTGGCTTGAGAACCCAGTGAAAAAGCCATGGATGGCCTCTCCCTCCTGGTTGTTAAAGTAAGGAAGACTGCTAGGACAGGAAAGTTTCCAAAGAACTTGGAGGTATCTTGCTCCCTCTACTTCACAAGGAACTAAGTGAGTAAGATGTGAGAGAATGGAACAGATTTTCACAAGATTCTCTCAGGTCCAAAGATAAGACACTCAATAGCTGGGAGTTAGCCTAGACACTCCCCTTAGCCTTACCTCCTTGTCCAATCAATCACAGGGTCCAACTGGAATGTGTATATGTATATGTATATGTATATGTATATGTATATATGTATCCATCTACCTTTTTCTCCACCTTCACCATTATCTCCCTCTGCATTATTTCTGTTTCAATCAGAATTCTCTGCTGAATCCAAAGTACTTGACCATCATAACTTAGAGGAAGGAGATTTATTTGCTCATAGTTTTGGAGATATCAAGGGTTCAGCCCATCCAGGTGAAGTCTACAGAGATCAAGGCATAGTGCAGGGAAGAGAGGGGGGGGAGGGGGAGGAGGGGAGAAGAGGGGAGGGGAGGGGAGGAGAAGGGAGGGGAAGAGGGAAAGGAAGAGAAGTGAAGAGAAATGAGAAGCGAAGAGTAGAGGCTTTGCTCTCACATGATGGGGGCCGGAAGCAAGAGAGAGGAAAGGGAGGAGGCTCTCTTATCTCTTTAAGGTCTAGTGAGATGTTCTAAATCCAAACCAAAACACTTAGCTCCTGCCCCCAGGACCTCATGGCCATGTCACAATGCAAAGTGCATTTAGTCCATCTCCAAAAGTTCCCATAGTCTTAATAGCTTCAGCATCACTCAAAAGTCCAAAATCTCCTTGTGACTCTAGGCAAACTTTTAGCTATGAGCTCCTATAAAAAATAAATATTAAAAAAAGCAAGTTACATGCATCTAATGTAAAATGGCAAAGGATAAACATTTTGATTCCAAAAGGGAGGAATAAGGCCATAGAAGGAAGGAATGAAACCAAAACAGGATCAAAATCCATCAAGGCAAGCATCTAATACTGCAACCCTGTTTCTGGCATCCAGAGCACCCCATTCTCAACCTTTTATTAGTGTCCTCATATTTCTTTAAGACAACATCACATCCTCATGACTGCCTAAGATTAGAAGGGAGATTCCTGTCATATTTCTCCAGCATCCCTAACTCTCCTCATAACATGTACCATAATTTTATTTAACTAATTACTTGATTACTTATTATAATTAAATTTTGCAAGTGCCATAGTAGTATAAATCATTTTTATCTTATATATTATTGAATCAGCAGCACATAGTACATATTTTTGGTAAATAGTAAGTACTTAATAAACATCCATGGAAGGAAGGAAGAAAGAAGAAAGGATGGAAGAAGGAAGGAAGGAAGGAAGGAAGGAAGGAAGGAAGGAAGGAAGGAAGGAAGGAAGGAAGGAAGGAGGGGAGGAAGGAAGGAAGGAAGGAAGGAAGGAAGGAAGGAAGGAAGGAAGGAAGGAAGGAAGGAAGGAAGATTGAAAATTTCCAGGCATTTAAGCAGTCAGAAATAAGCTGTTTTTCCCATTAAACTTCTCAAAACAATACTGTCAGGCAACTTAAACTGTTATCTAACTTTGTGTGACATAATCTGTCCACATGTAGTGGCACAAATGGGCAAGATTTTATTGAAGTCAAGATCAGCACTATCTCTTAAGTCTGTGAGCAAGAATTATCACTCATCTAATTCTTGACTCCCACATTAATTCTAATTAAGGAGAAAAGTAGCATTGGGCAATGATGGTCAAAACTGAAGTTTTAGAATTAATTTATCAAGACAGAAGACTGTATGGATTGCCTCTCCATCTGTTCCTGTAAGCCACTAAGAAAGTATATTTAGAAAATAAGTTATAAGTGTGTCTATATATACATGTAACACAAGAACTTTTGCCAAGATAAGACAATAATACTACATCTGTTTAAAATATTCTATTTTTTCTTTGAAATGTGAATTCAGTGTTCTGGTGAGACACAGTATTAAGCAGAGGAAATACATCTCATCTTTGTATGACTTAAATGTCAAGGCAGCCCGAGTACATTTAGAGGCTCCTTGGGGCCACCCAAGAATATCTGATCATCACACTAGGGCCTAGAACAGACACGGACAACAAGTAATATCCAGACTTCCATTTAGCCTGCCTCTTCCATCTCTGTAAGAGCCATGATCAGAGGTCTCCTCTATGGCCAATACTTATTCCCACCTTATCTGTCTCCTCCACCCACAATGAGATATAAATGAACAGAGAAATATCAAAAAGCAACATCAGCAGCAGAGGGGTAGGGCAGTTAGAGGCTGAAATAATCCATTCACCGGAAACAGAAATTATAATGAAGCCATTGGTCAAATTTGTCAAATTGAAATGCACCTTCCTCTCACTGAGGACAAATTTTTGCTGAATGTCTCTTTCTAGATGTCTTTCCAAAACTCAATATCATAAATGTGTTCTTTGAAGAATATTTATTGCTTAACTGTGC
>PVLC010008081.1:0-58315 GCA_004027655.1 Graphiurus murinus
CCTCTAACGCCTCTCATAGTAACAGCAAAAGCAAAAATGTTCATGCTATAGATTCTGAATTCTCCAACAACATCCAACACTGGGTCTTCTGTTGTGCCCTGTCACACGGGGAAACCAAGGCTGAGAGACATTAAGGGGTGTGTCACAATGACAGCGTCCCTGATGCCATAGCCTAGCCTCTCGGGTCTACATGTGACACGCACTACTTCAAATGCTTTTTGGAACAAGACAGGAAATAAACACTAAACACATCTTAATCCCTTCAGAAAAAGAGTCCTTTTGTCAAGAAGGAAGAACAATGTTTGGGCTCTTCAGACACATGCCAGAAAAACAGTTCAGCTGATCCACACTGGCTGAGAGGCGAAGGTCAGTCTGCAGGTGTACAAACGCCTCCTCTCCACGCTTGAGTGACCTGAGACGGGGGCTAACAGCAGCACACCAGGAGCAGAGAAGGCCAAGGTGTGTACAAACACCTCCCCCACACCCGAGTGACCAGGAGCCAAGGTGTGCCAGAGAGCCAGGCCGAGCATTTGGCAGGCAGAGATGCTGAAACAATACAGGCTCTTGTGTGCTGCATAGAGCGGTGCAGGGCACAGATCACTCTTGAGTCATTTGTGCCACTGAAAGATGCAATCACAGAAGCCATTAGGAGGGCCAGGCCCCAGTGAGGATCCAAACTGTCTCTGCCAGACAGCACTGTGGGATTCCGGGGTGTATTCGCCAGGTGCTCTGCAAGGGATGGGAACGATAAAAGCAGGAAGACAGAGAGCTCCCTGCCCTGGCAGGGGGAGGGCGCCACTGCTCCCGGAAGCCCAGCAGCTCCTTCCTATCTACCAGTAATGGCACAAAGATTTTGCCTGGGAAATTGTGATGTATCTTCCTACAGTGTGCACACATCCAGGACCAGTACAGGTGCCAGGGCCTGGCCAGTCTACCTGGTGCTGCCCCAGGCTCAGCGACCTGCACTCAGACCAAGAAGCCACCGAGACCCTGCCATGGCTTAGATGTGGCGTGGCCCCCAGGGTGCATATGTTGGAAACCTGGTCCTCAGTGTGGTGGTGTTGGGAGGGGCTGTGGACCTTTAAGAGGTGGGGCCTAGTAGAAGGACCTTGGGTCATCGGAGGGTGCTGCCTTCGGAAGGAATTAAGGTAGCTCTCACGGGACCCTGGTGTTGATATAAGAGCAAGTGCAAGCCCTGAGTCGCTCTGTCTCTCCCCTCACACATGCTGGTGCCACTGGCACCCACCATGAGGTGACACAGTCAGGGGCACCTTTGCCAGAACCCACACCATGTTATGTGGACTTCTTAGCCTCCCAAACTATGAGCTGAAGTAAACCTATTTGCTTCAGAACATTAGCCTGCCTCAGGTATTCTGTTATAGGAACCAAACAAAGGAATACAGACTCCATCCCAAGTCTTTGTCTGGGGCTATTCGGCTACTAAGATGGAATTCTGGAGTTGCTGGTGTGATTTTGCCACTGCAGGTGAAGAGCCCACTGAGCTCAAAGCCCAGATAGGAAAGCTGAGCTGAGAATCAGGGAGACAGCATCTGACACAGCATCATTTTAGCACCCTGTTTACACCCAAAACCATCACTCTTAGAATTGGGTGTTATATGAGTTAATCAACTACATCTTGCTTAAATCATGTTAAGAAGGGTTTCTGGCAACAAGAATGTGAAAAAGTCTAACTAAAACAAGGAGACAGATAAAAATGCAAGTATTAGCAGAGCTGTGACAGAAGAGCACTCAGGCACAGAGGGTGCCTGAGGGAAGGGATTGACCATACTTCTCTAAAAAAGGCTTGACCATAGCTGGGGGCGTGGTGGTTCAAGCCTGGAATCCACTACTTGGGAGATTGAGACAGGAGGACTGCAACTTTGAGGACAGCCTCAGCAACTTAGTGAGACCCTGTTTCAAAATCAGAAATAGAAGGCCAGGTGTGATGATGCATGCCTGTAACCCCAGTACTTTGGAGGCTGAGGCAGGAAGATCGCAGGTTCAAGGACGGCCTCAGCAAGTAGTGAGATTTTCATCAACCTAGTGAGACCCTGTTTCCAAATAAGAAATACAATCAGATTGGGGGGATAGCTTGAAGGTAGAATGCCTCTGAGTTCAATCCCCCGTACCACAAAAAAATAAAAATAAAAAACAGAAACCGAGCTGGAGGTATAGCTCAGAGGTAGAATGTGGCTGGGTTCAATCCCCAGTACCAAAAAACAAACAAACAAACAAAGGCTTGAACATGATACTGGAGGGGCTCATCCGCCAAAGAATCTGTCCTCTAAGGACAATCAGCCAGGAATCTGGATTCGGAGGAACCATCTGGTGCTAGGAGGTCTCTATTAGCAGCCTCACCCCAGCCGGGAGTCAAGTGCTTGGGCCACGGCCTGTCTTCTGCTTCAGGAGTTATGGTCCCCGGGGAGATGAGGCAGCCATGGGCTTCCTGCTTGGCTTGCACAAGAATGTTCTTTACATTGGACCGAGATCATTGAAACCATGATTGAGGCACTTTCAGAGTTAGTTGCTTTAATAAACAATCTGTGTCTGAAAGAGGGAGGGAGCCTCACCAGCTCCAAGCCTCTCTGGCTGAGGGCAACCGCCCAGCAGTAGTAAAAGGATAAAAACAACAGTAATAGTCAAAGAATAGCTAGTGCTTGGTGAGGTATACTCTGGGGTGGGCGTCATGCCAAACATTTTGACTGCGGATTCTCAGTAAATCTTCCCAAAGCTGTGAGGTGGGTGTGTGCACCTCCATTTGGCAGGGGAGAAGACTGAGCATCTCGTCCCTGGGGAGAACAGCTAGAAGTGGCCATCCAGCTCTGGGGACCCATGACAGTCTGACTCCATGACCCTCCTCCTGACACTACCTGAATACAGCTTCTGAGCAGAACCAAGAACATCCACAGGACGACTCTGCAGAAGTCAACAGGGCCACGCGATGACCGGCCTGCGCCTCAGAATGCCGCTCCTACCTAATCCAAGATGGCCGCCTCACCACAGTGACCCCGGCAGAGGGAGCCATTTAGCACCATCTTGGTTGCCTTCTCAGCGTGCATCCGTGGCCCCACCTTCTCCGGTTTCCACTCTCTCCCCCACTCCGTGTCTATGCACTGAGGAATTCCATCTGCTACAAGCTGAATCCCCACCCCAGCCCCGGCCCCATGCATATATTGAAATCCTAACTCTTAACGCCTCAGAATGTGACTGTACTTGGAGACAGGGTCCTTGAGGGAGTAACTAAGGTTAAATACGGTTGCTAGGGTGGGCTCTCATCCAGTGCGACTGATGTCCCTTATATAAGAGACTAGGACCTAGATGGGTATTGAAGGAAGACCACACTGGGGAGATGCCGTCTATGAACAAAGAGAGGCCTCAGAAAGGCCCACTCACCAGCATCCTCCCCCAGACGTCTGGCCTCCAGGATGTGAGAGAACGCACCGCTCCTGTGTAAGCTGCCCATCTATGGCCTGCTGTTACAGAAGCCCGAGCAGACTAAGCCACTGTCCCTGTCTCCTCAAATTAGAGGGACTCGCAGCCGCCACAAAGGCTAAAAGTCACTGGGAAGCCGGGGACGAGTCCCAGTCACCTGCAAAGAGGCTTCATGGGTGTTGTTTCACCCACACTGACCACGAGATGAACATGAGTGACACGAGAGACTTGGAATCTGAGCCAGAGGGACCGTTTTTCTGACCTGGGGGTCGGTGGGAGGACTGGCCAACAGGACATGAAGGGACTCAAGGAGCCAGGCCACGTGGTTCCCACAGGGTCACCTGCCAGCTCTCTCACTGAGTGACCCCGGTCCCAGCAGCCCAGGCCAAAGCCCTAAGTATTTCCCTCCACCTTCAGCAGCTGCCTGTCATCCCAAACTCGGCTTCCAAAATGTCTTTGACCTTGGCCCACAGGAACAAACACACTGTGTTCTCACCAAATGGGGCAACCTCCACCTGATCCCTCGCCCTGGGGGCAATCACCCGCAGGGAGGAGCCTCCACTCCCCTGGGCCTCCGTGGACCTTCACAGACCCGCCATGAGGCTGGACGCTATGACTACCTCCAGGGACAAGACAGCACAGAGCCCACACAGGGGATGCAGCTCTGAGAGTGACTGACACTGGAACCCAGGCCACCTGACTGCTGAGTGGACGGTGATCGGCAAACTACCACCCTTGGACCAAATCTAACCCTGCTGCTTGTTTTTGTAAATAAGGTTTTATGGGAACACAACCCCGCTCATTAGGCAGGGCAGAGCAAAGGCTACAGAGGCCACGTGCTGCATAAAGCAGAATAAATGTGTGATGTGGCCCTTGACAGAAAGGTGGCCAGCCTCACTCTGCGCTCTTCACGGTGCCATTCCCACCCAAGCTGGCCCTCCCGGGGCCTCTCCCAGCTGGCAGTCTCTCGCACCCAGACAGAAGGTAAAAGCAGATGAAAATTACATTTGAATATAATCCCACTGATAAAGAGCAAATCTATTTCTCTGCAAATTCTTTTGTTCTCAGAAATTGCTAAGATGTCAACCTCACACAAGGTAATAAATAAGAGGAACCAGCAAAGTGCTTCCCAAATATTTAATTAATGTATTTTATCTGCTTCACCACCTGGGAACAATGGGCCACAAGTTGGAGGATCAAGTCTAAACCTTCGCGCTGAAGTCTTGATTTTATACATTGCTTGTCACAACCTTAGTATTACTTAAATGTAGTTTTTTTCCCTGTTATTATTAATTAGGTTTTCTCTAACAGTCAGTATCAAAATTAACCTTCAAAGAAAGAGCTGCCAGGATGAATTTAACTAAATTTTGCAAAGTGAACCTTTCCAAATCACCTTGTATTGGCTTTCTAATCTTTCCTCTTAGGCTGTTTCTCTGTCAAGTTTAAATCTGTCATGATACCATGCAAATAAATGTCGTTTGACACTCTAACGATGCTGCTTATTCTTAAGAGTGTCCTTGTGTCTGGGAGGCACAAACTAGAATGAGTCAAAATTGAGACATTCTAGATTTTTAGTCTCTCTTCTATTTGGTAGGGACCTGCAGAACTGCAGGCATGATAAACTGCTAGTGGAGGGTACCATTTTGCAAAGGAGACTCAGTTAAAAGTTGGGGGTGGTTACATGGTTTATGTATCTTGTGCAGGGTAGTTGTTTTGTAACACTGCGGTAATATACCTACAGCTACAGAGAATTATATAAAGGGCCAGAGGGAGAGGGGGAAAAAGCCAGAGCTTGTGTCCTGGTTGAAACTTTGTGGTTGTTTTTACTGCTGTTCTAATTTCCCTAGATAGCGTACACTGCCTGATGGAGGAACTGGGGTTTAAGAACGGATGTCTAGGTAGCTTGGGAGGTTTCAGCAATTTCCCAGCTAGATGGATTGCTGGGTCAGAAGGAATGTGTGCTAGCTCTGAGCTGTGTTCAAGGCACTGTTTATCATCAAAGAGATTCTGAGACGGGCAAAAAGCTGAGACTGGGGCGTCAAGGTCAACAATGCAGGAGCGAGAGAGGAAAATGGGATCGATTAACAAGTGAGCTCAGGCCGGAGGCTGTGGACAAAGAAAGAAGACATCGGCCACATGCCAGCATGAACGTCAAGAGCATGCCACAGTGCAAGACTCGGCTGGGAGGAAGGACCGTGCTCTACAGGTGCTCCTGGGTGCTCACAGTCCTTCTGTGGCCTCCGTCCCTCAATATGAGCCAGCCTAGACCTGGAATCCACCTAGGGGCCCCTGCCTTGCAGCAGCCAGGGTCCCGTGGTGATGGGTCACTCAGTTTTCTGAGGCTCAAAGGATGCTGTTCACCATAGAAATTGATGAGCTCCCCAAAAGCCCATGGAATGGCCTTCAGGGATTCGGAGAATGGCGGATGGCCTCATGACAGTTCCAACACACATGAAAAACAAATAAACAAACGGAGCATGATGGCTCCATTCAGATCTGTGCAGACCAGTCTGATCTCAGGTCTCATAGATAACCCAAGGATATCTGTAGGTTCTTCTAGGAAATCTAATTTGGGAAAAAAAAAACAAAACCTTAATAAACAATCTATATTTTATCTCTTTAAAAGTTTGGAATGGATGAGGAGGCTGAGACACAGCACTGTGACCCACCCAGCTTCAGAAGCTGAGCTCTCATCACTGCCCTGGCGCCTCCCAGGCCACGAGCCAGAAGCCAGGACTGTGTTCTCTGTGCCAACGCTAAGTCCCAACACCAGCGCTGTTCCCGTTGTAGCACCTCCTCACTCTTCCTGGAAACTCAAGACGAGCATCTCGGCGTGTGGCTGGATTGCCTTTGCCCTCTGGCCTCTGCTCAGCTGCTTTCTCACCTTCGAGAAGGCAACAGTTTCTGGCTAGAAACGAATAACTGCTTTGTATGCATCATACCTTTGCAGTTATTTTCCATCGGAGGCAAATGATACTGGTTTTCTTTATAAGTAAATTTATTTTAGGTAAAGAAAAAATGGGAGATGATTTAAAGAAAACATGAAGACAGTAGTGGTGGGCAGATACAGCAGAAGTCATGACAGAAGATCAGGAATGACTTAAGGTGGCAGGATTACAATGCTGCAGCAAGGGGGTGACTCAAGCCACATGACTGCACCCAACGGTGGCCAGGGTGAGTGGCTGGGACACCAAGCAAATGAGTGAGCTCCAAGGAGATCTCGTCTTACTCATCCCCTGTGAGTCTCTGAGTTTTGTTTCCTATAGTATAAAGAATCGCATTCCCGTGTTGCAAACAAACACGGGCATTGGGCAGGATGACTCACAATTGTTTTCATCAGCTGGGAGGAGGCGATCAAAGAGGTTTGCCAACCCCAGGGCTACACGGCCTGCACTCTCCTCCAGGGCAGAGTCCCAGGAGGTCTGGAGTAAGCACGCCTTCTTGGTGGCCCTCCCCGTGTCCTGTCCTCCCTTGTGGGGCCCTGATACCCACGGGGACCTCATGCAATGGGGGGAAAGCCGGGTCCTCCCCCAGCTCCAGGGCACACTCGGGACACAGGCTAAGCCAGGCCGGGAATCCTCCGTGTGATTGACCCCACAGGTCCCACCCCAGGTCCTCCACTGGAATCCCAGGACAAGCACCTCCTCCTGTCCTCTGGATAGGGAGAAGCCTGGCAACGCCAGAGCCGTTTTCACTCCTGTGGATGGAATCAGCTGAAAACGAAGCCCACCATAAGAAAAGCCTCTCTCAGCCGGGCGTGGTGGTGCACGCTTGTAATCACAGCATTCGGGAGGCTGAGACCCGAGGATCCGAGTTCGCGGCCAGCCTCAGCTACCTAGTGAGGCCCTCCGCAACTTAGTGAGACTCGGTTTCAAAATAAAGAATAAAAAAAAATAGAGCTGGGGGTGCAGCTCGGAGGTAGAATGCCCCTGAGTTCAATCCCCGGTACCGCAAAAAAAAAAAAAAAAAAAAAAGAAAAGCCTCTCTCTATTCTGGGAGACTGTGGACAGCAATAGCACCAGGACCTGATGCCCACTGAGCCCCCTTGAAAGCCCCTGGACTCTCCACATTCCCATAACCCACAGCAGGCCTGTCATTGCTCAAGGAAAACAGAACCGGGGCCCTCACAGACACAGATTCCAAGGCTGGGGTTGAGTGCTCACCTAGTACGCAGGAAGCCCTGAGTTTGACCCTCAATCAGTCTCAGTCTCTGTCTCTGTCTCTGTCTCTCTCTCTCTCTCTCTCCAAAGCTCTTTGCAGTGTGAGCACCTCCTAGCAGGGCTGTGATGTTCCCAGCTTCCTCTCCTCCCACCCTGCCAAGCACCGCTGGCACATCCGAGTCTGAGCTCTTCAGGGTCCTGGGCAGTATGCATTTGCCTCCTGACAACGCGAGATCTATGGTTCTCTTCTGCTCCCTGGGGCCTGCTGGGAGACCAGAGGACGGCCCCAGTGTGCAGGCGGGGCTGTGTGCTGGGCTGCAGCCTGCTCTCTGTGCCACCTTCTCCCTGGTCTCCCAACAGGAATGAGGTGCTTCTCCCCTCTGCTTACTCAGAAGCTCGACGATGGTCCATGGAAGAAGATGAAGAGCCCTGACAGGAGATGCCACGTGTCCTTGACAGAGGGTCTAGCCTGGGAATGGTGGTGGTCGCAGAGGTGGGAATTCACCCTGACAGAGGTGTGAATTCTCAAGGGTGCAGCTGAGTTTGGGAAGTCATGGCTTCCCTGCACAGTGGACAAACTCCACCAGCGCGTCCCCAGTGCCAAGGGAGGTGCTAGGGATGCTAGCTAGGGAGAGAGAGGACAGGCGCCATCTGTGCCCACACACCAGACCATGAGGCATCAACAGTCTGGCAGGTGTGGCAGTGGATCAAGCCCAGGCTGTGGTATGGCAGAGGGCAGGTGACAGAGGGGACCCCCGGGAGTCACAAGAACGCTGAGAGCTAAAGAACGAGCTGGAGTGACCCCGCAGTGCAGTGAGCCACGCAGTCCTCCTGCAAGAGACAGGACAGGAAGGCGGAGAAACTCTATTACATGTTTTTGTTCAGGTTTGACTCCTCAGTCCTGAGGTGATAGAGGGCCATATATGGAAAAACAAAAACATATGTTGCTCTCTTCTGTAAACATTGAAATGCTGCCACTGTCCTTTCTGCACACCCCAGGGCATCTGAGGTGACCACAGGTCCCGGATCTGCCAAAAACCCCCAACTGCCTTTTCATTCGAATAACTGGGACACAATTCCCATTAGACTATGGATTTGATGCAGGAGTTTGAAAAAAGAGTCACTGTACTTTTGTCCCTAATCTTTCTACATGGCCACCTTGCTTTCCTATCAGTCTGTTTCTCTAACGTCCTTGAAATGGTCTATGGAAAGAGCCAAAGGGTGCAGAGAGGCTAGGAGAAGGGCAGAGGGGTGGGAGAGAAGGGGTTCGCCTGCCTTGGGGAACCCTCAGGGGCAGGACCTCAGCCGGGCATAGAGAGCACCTTGCAGGGTGGGGGTGGGGTGGGGATGCAGGGAGCCAAGGCGGGAGGGAGGTCCCCCGAGGTGATAGAGAGCAAGACCCTGACTGGAGTAAGACAGGGTCTTAAAATGTGACACTCATTTAGATGCAAGTCAGCCTGGTCCCTGGGAACCTACCCCAGATGCTTCCTGCCCCACTGGAGTCTCTCCAACTTGCCAAGCTTGCTCCTGCCTCTGACCTTTGCTTTCTCTCTGCCTGGGACACTCCACTCCCAGGTCCCTGTGCTTTGAACATCCCTCTGCAGAGAGACCCCCATCCCTCCAGCAGTCGCTTGTCGAACTGCCCTGTTTTCTTCAGAGTCTTGGCTCCATCCGCAATTGGCCTGGCTGTCTGCGTAGCTGTCTGTTTGCTGAGGATCCATCTCCCCACCACAACGTAACTTGCACACGAGCAGGGGCCTGGTGCCTGGTTCAGTCTCCACCATTGCCTGCACCCTGCCCAGAACAGGTGCTAAGAAAGTTCTCACTGATTTCTTTATGTGGACAATCTTTCAGAAAAGCACTCTACAAACTACGAGCCATGGGGCCACATCTACAAATAAGATTTTATTGGAACTATAATACTGTCCTGGGCTCCCATAACAAAATACCACAGACTGGGTGACTTAAACAAGAAAAATCCCTCTCTCACAGTTCTAGAGGCTGAAAGTCCGAGACTGAGGTGCTGGCAGAAGTGATTTCTCCCAGGCCTCTCTACGTGGCTTACAGATGGCCACATTTCCTGGGGTGACCTCATGTGGCCTTTTCTCTGCATACAAACATCCCTGGTGTCTCACTCCCTCATAAGGTCACCAGTCACAGTGAATTAGAGACCCAACCCAATGACATTTAACCTCCTTAAAGACCCTATCTCCAAGTAAAGTCATGTTGGGGGTTAGGGTTTCGACATATGAGTTATGGGGCGGGGCAGACGCACAGGACTCGGCCCATCACAGAACATGGCCACCCTCATCTCTGGCTGCTTCTGAGCAATGAGCAGAGTTGAGAACTTGTCATGCTGACGGTCAGATCTGCAAAGCATGAAGACTGTCTTCTTTGGCCTTTTCACAGAAGATGGCTAACCCTGACCTAAAGGAAGTCCCCTCCTGGGTTGGACATGTCACAGCAGTCCTGGCTTTCCTGTGACACTCGACTTGGAGAACCCACTTGGCCCAGTCTAGTGCACGTGAGAATTCACTGTGTGTCACAGTCGCCAATGGTGCCTCAGTCCCCCGAGATGACAGTGTGTGAAACCAGAAATTAAAAAACACAAGCTCACGAAGTCATCATTAAGATACCCCCAGGAAATTAGGGAACAGAATTGCCTGTCAAATGACAGCCCCAGAGTAATTCAGCAGGACTTGTGGTTTGCTGACACCATGTTCATTAATAATTCAGAGACCGCTCAAGGATTACTCAGCACATGGGGGAGTTTGGTGCCTCCTGGTATGAGACAGAGTCACACCACGTACGCCAGGTTTTATCCATCTCCTGGGGGCACAGACACAACTGGCTTTTATTTGTCTCGTGGCTTTTTTCTTTCTGGCCAGACTTCCAAGTAGAATCAAAGAATGTCAGTTCCAAAAGTTCTCAAAGAAGAAGATGCTGAAGAATGAATTTTAATTTTTGAACAAAGACTTAAATAGTGTTTCTGGCACACTAGCATTGCTTCTAACATCTTCATGTAAATTACCTCATTCAATTCTCACAACAAAGGGATGAGGGCGGCACCGTGATGGCCCTCATCTCACAGATGAGGAGACCAGGCCACAGAGAGGCTGAGCAGCTCAACCAGGATCACACAGTGCCTAAGTCAAGGACCTGACTCAGCCCTGGCTGGCTAGGGCAGAATCTCCTTTCACAATCACCTCTATATTTCTTCCCTTTCAGGTGTAAACCAAGGGGATAGGTCACATCTGTGGTCCACTCATCCACCAGATGTGAGCAGTAAGATGTAAAAAAATAATTAGCTTGGAAACCAAAGACTTGGCTTGAGTTCCAAGACCTCTGCTTAACAGCTAGCTGGTCATTTTCATACCCCCGCCACATCGGCTGTAAAACAAGGACCACAAGTGCCAGTTTTATACAAATAATCACAGAGGTAAGACCAGGATAATGCCATCGGGGATCAAACAGGATGCTGTAAGAGGCAGAACAAGAACTGCTGTCACGAAAGGCCCTACTCATCTGGTAAGAATTTACCAGGTCATGGAGGCAAGAAGTGAGAAGGGCCCTGAGGTCAGCCTGGGGCGGGTCACCACCAGGTTATCCTTACAGCAAACCCCGAAGATGGGTATAATTATCCTTATTTCACAGGGGTACCAACCAATTTCTGGGAGGTTAAGAATCCTTCCCAGGGCCCCCAAAGCTCCTATATATGGCAATTCCAGGACCCACAAGCCAGGCCTTCCTGACTCCAAAGACTACCCATCTCTTCCACTGGGCCACACATCCTTCTGTCTCTGAAAGGGCATTCATTCATTCATTCATTCATTCACTGGTACTGGGAATTGAACCCAGGAGCACTCTATCACTGAGCAACACCCCCAGCTCTTCTTATTTTTTATTTTGAGACAGGGTCTCACTACATTGCCCAGGCTGGCCTCAAACTTGCAATCCTCCTGCCTCAGCCTCCCAAGTAGCTTTGAATAGAGGTGTGCCTGGCTTGCTGTGCAAGGAAGGGCCTTTGAAGTCAAACAAGTATCAGACAGAGCTGGCTTTCTTATTATTTGAACAGTGACAAGAAGGTCTCAGAACAAACTTAATAAAAGCTCTTCCATCTCCATCTTCTGAGAGTAGATAACATCTAGAAAATTGTTTTCTCCCTTAATGTGGAAGTTGCCTGGCCCATAAATTTTTTAAACAATAGGACTTTGGAAGCTCTCCTTCTCAGTCCTTGTGCCAAGCAGAAACACGTGACTCTCAGCAGAGGAAAATTCTGAGCAGAGGGGAACACAAAGCCCACGATCTCACGCTGCAGAGAAATACATGCCCCTGGGCTCCCCTGCCCGGCCCATCTCACCCCTGCTTCAGGCTCCTGGGCCTGATTTCCTGGCAAAAACTGTCTCAGTGGTACATTTCATTTTCATATACATTTATATGAAAACTCTTTACAGTTGAACAGAGTTTTATCAAAAATAGACCCTTATCTCACCCAGAGTCCAGACTCAAGGGAAAGCCTTTGCAGTCTAGCCCCTGGCGTTTCAGTTCAACCTCTAGGAGACAATTTGTCTACACCAGCCCAGGCTGAGCACTAGGAATTCCCTTTGGAAGGGAAGCTGGTGAAGAGGCCTTGATGCATTCTAGCAACTGAAGGCCTGGCAAAGTTTCCACGCCCAGGAGATCGCAGACAACCAGAAGCAACTTCTCCAAACCCTGGGAGAGTTTCAGGTGAAGACCTGGATTTTTTAGGGATGCAGCTCTGCCCTGCAGACTCGACTATAAACAGCCAGCCTTTGCTTGCAACTTTCTTTTCAAAGGGAGCCCTATTTACTTTCTTGTTACTACAGATGATAACTGGGTTATGGTCCTCCCAGGGAAGCCTCATCTCATCGCATAGCCTTCCCTCCTTCCGCAGCCGATATTTAGGAAAGAACAAACCTCCCCTATGGGGCATGTGCTACTTGCTCACAGTTCTTCCCTGGATAGATGGGTTTTGAGTGTCTCTCTCCTTCCCTGCAGCACTGCCTGTGAACATGCCAGGATGCCCTGGCCAGGCCCAGCCTCCCCTTTTCTTCCTCAAACAGCTTCGCTGAAGAATAATTGACATCCATATCTAAGGTGATCACTTTGACATGTTTACCATCGTGAAGCCACTACCTGGGTCAAGCCAGTGCACACACTCACCACCCACAGAAGTGCCCTGAGGCCCCTGGCAACCCCCTCTCCCAGGCAGTCAATGATCGGCTCTCTGTCTCTATGGAAGATTTTGCATTTCCTAGAGTTGTCTATACATGGGATCGCACATCACATATCCTTTTTTTTTTTTTTGGCCCGTTTTTAACTCTGCATACTTATTCTGCTACTCATCCTTGCTATTAGGTGCACCAATGGTTCGCTGTTCTTTATTGCTGAGTAGCATTCCACTTATGGAGGAACCACAATTTCATATGTATGCAAAGGAGGCCAGTTTGGGGCTAAAACAAGAGAGGCTGCCTGGACCATCCATGTATGTGACCTTTTCTTTAGGATAAACATTTAGGAGTGGAATACTAACCTTGCCTTTGAAGGTAGGGTGCTAGCACTTTAATTCATCCCTTTTTTTTTTCAGGTTCAAATACTGGGATTGGTATTTATTTATTTATTTATTTATTTATTGTTGTATTTTGGTTTTTGAAACAAGAGCCCACTAGGTTGCTGAGAGACTTACTAAGTTGCTGAGGCTGGTCTCAAACCTGTGATCCTCCTGTCTCAGGCTCCCAAGTACTGGGATTATAGGGATTAGTATTTAGATTAGATGAGTCTCTCCAAGTGCAGCACATATATGATCTCAGATATGAGAGAACCACAGGGGGTACAGAGGTAACCATGGTAATTACACTGTACCTAAATATGGCATTTTTTGCTTGTCTGATTGCACCCTGACTACTGCATATTTAGTTCAAGACATATGAAGACAGAACACGGCCTGGCGCTGTTGAAGGAAATGCACGTGGATTTCAGGCCAGGGGCAGGGATGATCACAGGCACTGAGAACACCCACATGAGTCTTCAGCTCCACTGCCCTTCCTAAGAGACACAGTCCCACGTCCACCCCAATGACGAGAGGCACGAGAGTCAAGCTTAATGAATGTATTCACTCCCTGAGTAAGGGCTGTAAAATTACCTGCCCCCAGTAATTGTTGCCTGCGTTCATTCATGCATACATGCATTCATCCATTCATTCATTTATTCACCACATGCTCATGAAAGACGCATGGTGAACACACCCATCTCCGCCCCATGGAGTGGACAAGCTGATGGAGAAGGCCTTCCTGAGGGCCGCAAGTCTGAGCAGTAAGCTAGGCTGGCTGTAGGCGCTCTTTATGCAGTCAGCTAGAAGTAGGGTGCAGAGAGGCCCAGAGCATAGCTAGTTCCATATGTGGACATTTCCCTCCTTGGAGCACCCTGAGGGCACAGCATGGGACTCTCAGCTCAGGGGCTAGCCTGGTGCTCTGTCCACACCAAAGGCCTTTTGTGTGAATTCTCAGAAGAAGCCCATCTCCCTTCCCTCTCTCCGTGTACACAGAAATCACAGCAGGACTGCGGAACACCAGACACAATAATACATCAAATGCTCTAGGTGCGTGATCTCAGACTAGTTTCTGTCAGTACTAATGCACAAAGGGAGACCTTTCTGTCACCTCTCTCTCAAAGCGAGGTTCTTTAAAGAGCTTCGCTTCACCAGTCACATCTGTCCCATTACCCTCGCCGATCGTGACCTGCCTCTCCCTGGCTCATTCTCTACTTTCTCCAGGTCACAGGCTTAAGAGTCTTCTAATGCATCTCGACACGATAGACAGCTTACATGGTCTCACACTCGCCATACCTCGCTGGCCTTCTTGTCACATTTGCTCATTAGATAGGTAAGTCCTTGCGTGCTGTCAAGACCCTCCAGCTGACACACTGATGGACTTGTCTTTAATTTATCCCCCTCCAGAATGCCCCTGATGTGTAAGTAGCAGTAGTGGTATCACACAGGCACGGCAACCACCTGCCTTCTACCTGAGAAGTCAAGGAGTTCCTTCTGTTCTGTTCACTCTTTACACTCGGCACTCAAAGCACTGCCTCGAATGGAACAGAATTCAATAGGAATTTGCAGAAAGAGCCAACAAGCATACATTAGAGACAACAAGGGTGCCTACCCAACACGAGTGTCATGAGGGCCAGCTGCAACTGCTCAGTCCACAGCTAGTTCCAGGCTGATCCCCGGAGGAAGGATAACTCACGATCCCAAACCCAGATCAAATTCAGAAATTCTGAAGGATAACTCACGATCCCAAACCCAGATCAAATTCTGTCCCCCCTGGGAGAAATGTTCACAATGATGAACAACCAGAAATGGTACAGAGCAGCAGCCACCGTGACCCTATGGAACACCAGTTGGTGGGGTCAGGGGAGCAGCGATTCTTTGTCCACCAGGTGTCATAGCACCTGGTATCACCATCTCTGCAGTTGGTTGTAAAATATACTCATAGATGGTGGTTGGTGGGCCAGCCATCCAGAAGCCAAGGTCACCAGGGAAGCGAAGGTCAACACAACAGCATCTCAAGGCAGTAGCATTTTGCCAACTGGTGGTGTGGATTTCACCACTGAAATGGCCAGCGCAGGTACATCAGTGCATAGGCACTACACCCGAGCCTGGAGGAGGCTGCTGGGCATGAGTGGCTGTGCAGACAGACCTGGAGACAGCCAGAGTCACTCCAGGCTCCAACAGGTGGGAGACCACTCAGGACCACACATGGCCTCTGTGTACACCACCAGTGACAAATGCTTCATCTATGCAGTCGTGTGTGTGTGTGTGTGTGTGTGTGTGTGTGTGTGTGTGTGTGTGTTACTGGGGATGGAATTCAGGGACATTCTTCCACCAAGCTATACCCCCAATCCTTTTTATTTTTTCTTTTGAAACAGGGTCTTGCTAAGTTACCACATCCTGGCCTCAAACCTACAATCCTCCTGCCTCAGCCTCCCAAGTACTGGGATTACAGGCATGCACCATCATGCCTGGCTACCTCACCTCTTTTTTACCTAACTGTTTACCTAGCAAACACACTTACTAAACTCCCTGCCTCCGTGTCAGACACAGGATAAAGTGGTGAGGAAAACAGACCCAAACTGGCCCTCAAGAGGCAGGGCTTTCATGCACCCCTTCCCCAGTGGACACACAGGAGACACACATGTGGCGAGAATCCCACACACCTGGCACTGTTCCTCACAATGTCTGTGACATCTCTTCCCTGGACGATGGCAACTGCACCCCAGGTCATACTAGAGGATACGGTTCCCTCTGTCCCCCTTAACGCCGCCCACATCCCCCACCCTCTCTCTGCCAGGCCTCTGACATGCACAAGCACTCCCCCTCGTGACAGAACACACTGGGCACCAGCCCTCATGGCAACACATGGCTGCCATTTGAGGGGAGAAAAATACAGACCTGCAGGGGTTAAGGGAACCCAGAATTTGAGCCCAGTTTTCTGTTATCAAAGCTATTACAGTTTACATGGCTCTCCTCTGAAATCCATTCCTAGAATAGCCTACTTGTAAACTCTTGAAAGACAAGGAAACAGACACTCAGAAAAGGGGAGGGCCGGCCAGGCGTGGTGGTGCACACATGTAATCCTAGTACTCAGGGGGCTGAGACAGGAAGATTGCAGGTTTGAGGCCATCCTCAGCAATTTAGTGCGCCCTTCCACAACTTAGTGAGACCAAAATGAAAAATAAAATAGGGCTGGGGGGGGGGGGGTAGCTCACAGGTAGAATGTCCCTGGGTTCAATCTCCAGTACCAACAAAAGTGGGGGATGAGGGCTGATTCAGGTACTCCCTCCCCGGTAAGGGCCAGAGCAGAGAACCCAGTCTGAGACCCTCCCAGTAGAGTGCTGCCCCTTCAATAATACCCCTCTGCTTCCTTCAGGAGGGGGCAGGTGGCCCACAGAGCTCAATCTCCTCAATCTCTCTCTCTTTCTCTCTCTCTCTAGCTTTGAGGAGCCCCAACTAGGAGCTGGCTCTCTCGGTGAGCTCAACAGAACGTCTCAGCCCCCAGGTCTGTCTTCTCCCTTGTGCTGGGTCCCTAATAAGTTTTTTCAAGAGTGTGCAAAGTGCTGGGAAAGCAATCTGGACACTTTGCAATTATCCCCAAAGGCCATGCCACTGCAGCGGGAGCCCTGTCACAAGCAGTAGACTAACTCGAAGCCATTATCCTGAAACTCCACCACTGCCTTTTATCTCTGCTGAAGGGAGCGTGGTTGTAAAGGTTGTGGAATAGGCACTCGGAGACATTTACATGCTCAGCCTTGGTCAGAGCAGGACCAAGATCTGAGAGTCTCTGTAATATTCTAATTCTCCAGCCAGTGATTCTGCTACTTCAACAAATTGCAAAATGAATGGAAAAGTCTGTTCTAAATTTGGACAGGTTACAGCATGTCGATGCTCAGCCTTGTCGTGCAGAAAAGACAAGCAATTTGCCCAAACGCCAAGTTGGAACACTGTCTTTTTCTATCAAAGCCCCGAGAACCGTGATCAGGACTCTGCTGTCCCAGGTGTTCAAGGTCCTCGTGGTGGGCGTGGCCCGGTGTGGAGAGGAAGCCAGGCAGGTGTGTCAGGTACAAGCTCCCAGCCTAGTGATGATGGTAAATGACATTTCTGCACAATATTCTAAAAAGTCCAAATGAACACAAAAAATAAAAAGCTATGACTAATAAAAGAGCAAATCTGTAAATTAAGGCAGGTGCTGTACCGACTTGTCCCTTAGCCTCAGGGACTGCTGGGCTCAAGCCACAGCACTGCGGGTTCTGAAGGTGGCGAAGCCGGCTCAGAAAGGCCAACTGACTTGCCAGCACCACACGGTCACTCTACCTACAGCCTCCAGGTCCTCGTACCCTCAGCACTATACCGCCAGGTCCCTGTCACCCTGGACATGGCTCACGACGTCAGCCTCACCCTGCTCAGTGTCGCTGCCATGCTGATCCACGGTGATCTTCACAATATGTCAATCTCTGCTTGGACTGATCAGGTGGTTCTTCCAGGTCCCCCCAGAGGAGCAAACGGGCTCCCCCAAAGTGGAATTCAGCAAGCAAATGGATTTTGCTTAACTCCCAGGGTTAAAATAGTTGTCAACATTTGAAGATTCGGTTTTCAAGTAAAAAGCTCAGACACGTGGCTTCTCTTGACAAAGGAAAGTCGCTCTGATGCGGCGCCCATTTTTGCACATGGGTGACACTAGCGGGTGGCAGGGCTTGTCCCTGCCCATGTCAGGTGCATTCAAGGTGCTGTGGTACGCTGAACACAAGCGGCCACCATGCCTGAACTTGGGGGTCTCCATCCCAGTGGGGACTTGAGATGCTTAGAGCCGATGGAATATGGGTGCATGAAGAGAACCAATGTGAAGGAAAAGAAGACGGGCAAGAGAGCCAGGGATGGGATCCGGCAGGGAAGAAGGCTGAAACGTGTGGGGAAAGGCTCTAGAAAGGGGGTGTCGGAGCAAAGGCCTGATGGAGTCCAGGGGCTGGACCCACACTCAGGCCTGAAGCACCTTTCAGTCCCATCTTTCCTGTGTTGATAGGAAGGGTACTGGGGATTTAATGCAGGGGCATTCTACTTCTAAGCTACACTCCCAGGCCTTTTTATTTTTTATTTTTTATTTTTTTGTGTGTGGTACTAGGGATTGAACCCAGAGGCATTCTACCTCCGAGCTATACCCCCAGTCCTATTTTTTATTCTTTATTTTGAAACAGGGTCTCACTAAGTTGCAGAGGGCCTCACTAAGTAGCTGAGGCTGGACACAAACCCGGATCCTCTGGTCTCAGCCTCCCAAATGCTGGGATTACAAGCGTGTACCACCACACCCAGCTATTTTTTATTTTAAAACAGGGTCATGCTAAGTTGTTGAGGCTGACTTTGAACCTATGATCCTTCTGTCTTAGCTTCCCAAGTACTTGGATTAAACTCAGGCCTTCTATCCCATCTATCTATCTTTCTATCTTTCTATCCATCCATCTATCTATCTATCTATCTATCTATTGTGGTACTGAAGATGGAAGGAACTCAGGGGCATTCTACCTCTGAGCTACACCCCCAGTCCTATTTTTTATTCTTTATTTAGAAACACTGTCTCACTAAGTTGCAGAGGGCCTCACTAAGTAGCTGATACTCACTGCAATCCCGCGATCCTCCTGTCTCAGCCTCCCAAGTACTGGGATTACAAGTGGGCACCACCACGTGCGGCTTGGTCCCATCTTTTGAGGATTTTTTTTTTTTTTTTTTTTTTGCTTCTTCATGCCTCAACTTCCTCCTCGATAAGAGGAGAATTAAAAAGCAATACCTGCCCTAACAGGGTGACCACGAGGACTAAGTGAACTAGCATATGCAAAGTGCAGAGCAGAGGACCTGGCACAAAGATGCTCAGGACATGCTGAAGGCAGCACCACCCCCTCCAGCTACCCCAACATCAGCACCACCAGCACCACCCTCCACCACCTCCACTACCACCACCTCCCCATCACAGCGAAGCCAAAGATGAAAAGAGAGACGAGCCCTGGAACAACCTGGGCTGTCTTGGTCTTCTTCCCTCTTTCCTCGCCCCAGTCCACCCACAGCCTGCCTCCCAAGTGGCCCCAGACCTCCTGGCAGCGGCTGCTTCTCAGCTCCCGTTAAGCTTCGATACAGGATAGCTCTGCACTGCCAAAGCAGTCACCATTGTTTAAAAAATATCCACTTACAACCTGCTCTTTCACACTTCACCAAAAGGCAGACAGCAGAGCCCCTTCCCGAGCCTTGCGTTTTTTGACACTCATCAGCTATAAACTCATGTATGAACTACTCGTGTGACGGCTCAAAAGTCCTATATATACACGGCACGCGTGGACTGTAAATTCTGGTTCCCACAGATTTCGCATCATCAGAAAGCTGATATAACCAGATTTTTTATAGTGTCACACGATGATAACTGATGTTCCTAATTACGGCCTTGAGGCACAGCAAGTTCCTTAACTGCCTTCTAAATTACCAAAGATCAAATTATGTTCAGTTGCATTTTAGCGTTAAGTGTATTTTAATTATATTCTCATTCTTGGAAAATTAGTAACCCACACGGCTGAAATCGATGATCTAGGCAGCTTTGTGAATAAAACATTCTGGATAAAGTTCAGGATTTCCGGAATGCTCTCACAAAACCATATTCCAACATCATTCTAGGTAAATGAGAGTTTCAAATTTATAGCCTGTCTTTGCAAAAAAAGAATATGGCCACTGGCAGACAAGAGAATTATACAATAATACTTTTAAATTAAAGTAAGAGGGAAGGAAAAGCAAGAAAATAGATGAAGGCTGTTGGGGGCAGAGGATTTGACCTCATGCTCGCCGCACAGGCCCAGAAGCTCCTTCAGAGTCCAGGATGGATCCTATTCAACTGGAAGTACGTTGAGGAAGTGTATCCCGGTGAGATTTTTTTAAATAGTCATTTGCCCTGAAATGTGGCCCCCAATACTACGTGATGCTTATAAAAAGGGACTGTCTGGCAGAAAGTTTCCAACCAGCACAGGAGATACTATGCTCTGAATTCCAATGTCCCCCCCAAAAAAGTTATATTGAAATTCTAGTCCCCAAAATGATAGTAGGAGGAGGCCTGTGCCCTTATAAAAGGGACCCCAGAGCTGGGAGTGATGGTGCACACCTGTAATCTGAGCTACTCAGGAGGCTGATGCAGGAGGATCCTCAGTTGGAGGATAGCCTGGGCAACTTAGTGAGACCCCACCTCAAAAAAAAAAAGGGCTGGGGAGGAAGCTCAGGGGTAGGGTACTTGCCTCCATGTATGAACCTCTAGGCTCCATCCACAGTGCAACAGAAGCAAAAGAAAAAGTGGGGAGACCACCTTGTCTCCCCCACCACATAAAGACACTCCACGGGCATTCATCGGATGCCAATGCTGTGTTCATGGGAGACCTGGCCTCCTGAATCATGAGAAATAAATTGCTATTGTTTTAAGCTATTCAGTTTATGATATTTTGTCATCACTGCCTAAATAGACTAAGACAGCAGATATACAGCAACAATAAATAGAAATAATGTCTGTACAAAAAGCATAGAAGTCGGCCTCCTTCTACCTGCAGAAGTTCATCTCAAGCTGGGCCTGGTGGCACACACTTCTAATCCCAGAACTTGGGAGGCTGAGACAGGAGGATCGCAGCTAGCCTCAGCTACTTAGTGAGGCCCTCTGCAACTTAGTGAGACTCTGTTTCAAAATAAAGAATCAAAAATAGGGCTGGGGATGTAGCTTGGAGGTAGAATGCCCCTGGGATCAATCCCAAGTACTGCCATAAAAAAAAAGAAGAAGTTGATATCAATTTGTTGGAATCAGTTTCATCAAGTTTTATTGAAAATGGCCACACTCACTGGTTTACACTTAGCGGCTTCCATGTGCTCTCGTGGAAGTGATGTCTGCCACACAGCCTGTCCTCGAGGTCTACGGTACCCACCGTGCTGCAGAAACTGTTTTCCTAGCCCTGTCCTCTTCTCTTCTGGTCTCCCAACTGTCTTGGATCATTAGACAACACATGTACAGATTCCAACAAAGAGAACATTTCACACACTAGATTATTTCCCATATCATATATTGAGACAGGACCAGATTCTAAGCAAATTATCTTTATTTTGTATATGATCAGAATTTTACCCTCAGATGAAAATCCTTACGTGTAATATGAAGGCTTATGAACAACAGTGGCAACGTTAGACAAAGAGAAAGGTGACAGTGCTTGTCATCTAGAGTCCTCACAAGGAGACGTATGCAAAAGAGCTTCAACTGTGGGAAAGACTGGCATCTGTCTTGGTCAATAGGGCAAAGCCACATTAGTCTTCCCAGAGAAACACCAGAATATTCGTGCCACCATTAGCGACTTCGTGCCTGTCATAAGCACAGTGCCGCCCCTGGGCTCAGGATCCAGCAGGCAGAGGAGAGACAGGTGATAAAGAAGCAAATATGGATGTAAAAATTGATGATGGGAGATCATGATATCTCAATGGAGAAAAGAAAACAGGGAATGTGTTGGGTTGCTCAGATGACGGGCGCTATCTAAGGAGACTGGACTACCAGGGAAGATCTTGCTGGGGTGGGGGGTGTCATGTTAAATTGACACCTGGAGGACATTGAGTGAGCCATGCCAAGATCCAGGGGGAGAGAGAGTATGGGAACCGCACAGGCTCTGTGGATGGAGTGAACTTGGCCACGGGGCCGGAGAGGAGAAGGAGCAGGAGAGTGACAGGGTAGGAGGTGAGGTGGATGGCAGAGGGAGAGCAGCAGGAGAGCAAAAGGAGGGGGCAGGTTACACTGGTGGGGGAAGGGTGGCTTTATAAAACGCGTTAGAAGGGAGTCAATATAGCTCACTGAGCAACTAGACGCAGAGGAGGGAAATAGAGATGCGGAAATAGAGGATGACTCAGTTTTTTAACTTAAGTGACTATTTCAGTAGAAGGTGATGCCATTTGCAGGCATAGAGAGAGCTGCCGGAGGGACAAGTTTAAAGGAAAGTCAAGAATTCTATAGTGAGTTTCTTCTGTTTCACATCTTTTTTTTTTTTTTTTTGCGGTACTGGGGATTGAACTCAGGGGCATTCTACCTCCGAGCTATACCCCCAGCCCTATTTTTTTTTTTTATTCTTTATTTTGAAACCGGGTCTCACTAAGTTGCAGAGTGCCTCACTAGATAGCTGAGGCTGGCCTCGAACCCAGATCCTCCGGTCTCAGCCTCCCGAATGCTGGGATTACAAGCGTGCGCCACCACGCCCGGCTATGTTTCACATCTTTTTTTAAATTTATTTATTTATAATTGGTGCATTGTAATCATACATCTTTGTTAGGTACAAGCTGGTAAAGGCATACATGCACACATTTCTCATTTAACCCTTCCTCACTTCCCACCCCACTCCCTCCTCCTCCCTCCTTCTCAAGTTCAGTTTAGTGATTGACTATGAACATGTCTTTAAACTAGTAATCCTTAATCGAAGGCAGTTTTGCACACCAAGGAGACAGCTGCTAATGTCTGGAGATATTTGGAGTTGTCAACTGGGAGAGAGGGATGCTACTGGCACTCAGCAGGTAAAGGCCAGCAGGCAGATGTCCCTAAACATCTACGAGGCACAAGCAAAGAACTGCCCAGCCTGAAATGCCAGCAAGGCCACGCGTAAGACATTCTGCTTTTAACACTGACTGGAGATGTCATGAAGGTCAGTGTTGAAAGTATACACTTGGTTTTCCTCAACCACTTACTTCTTTTGTGTTGCTGCTCGCTCACAATATTCTGCTTTTAGCTGCTCGATTGAGGGAAGTTCCTTGAAAAAAGGGATTGAGGTCAATGGATCAAAGGAAAAACTGCCAAGAACATTAACTTGTTCCGAAACACCAAGGCCAAACACAATGCCAAACAAGGGGAAGAAAGGAGAGAAGAGGAAGTGGAGAGGGAGGAAGGGAGGTGGGAGACAAACAAGGGATAAGACAGATTCTACTTCTACAAACAGTGTTAGGTGCGTATGTGAAGACGTCACTGCCATCTCACCAACACGTACAGGGAGGAAGGAGGGGAGCAGAAGGAAACACACCAGGGCTGTGGGCATGTGTGTGTGTGTGTGTGTGTGTGTGTGTGTGTGTGTGTGTGTGTGTATCACTTGTAATCTCACTATGATGTATAATTACAATGCACCTGTAAAAGTACAAAAAAAATAAGAGCAAACTGAGTTGGAGAAACCACCAAGCTGAGCAGTGATGACAAATGCTGTAAGAGAGAAATCAAAGCACCGTGCGACATTAAGGAATATAGGATTCATTCAGCTTTGCTGGGGAAAGTGGCGAGAGACAAGTCAAGAAAGAATTCTTCTGGCCAGGCATGGTGGCGCACGCTTGTAATCACAGTACATGGGAGACTGAGACAAGAGGATTACAGGTTCGCATCCAGCTTCAGCTACTTAGTGAGGCCCTCTACAACTTAGTGAGATCCTGTTTCAAAATAAAGAATAAAAAATAGGACTAGGGATGTAGATCAGAGGTAGAATGCCCCTGAGTTCAATCCCCAGTTCCACAAAAAAACAAAAGAAGAGTTCTTCTCACTCATACTCAGAGAAATGTAAATTAAAATTACATGCAAGTTGACATTACTCAACCATCAGATAGGAAAAAAAAAAAAAACAAATTTCTTATTTATGCCATTAGGGTATTTTCAACATAAGAAAAAAAGATATGAATATTCAATCAAGCTGGGCACGGAGGCGCATACTGGTGATCCCAGTACTTGGGAGGCTGAGATCAGAGAATCCAGGTTTGTGGCCAGCCTCAGCTACTTAGTGAGGCCCTCTGCAACTTAGTGAGACCCTGTTTCCAAATAAAGAATAAAAAGTAGGGTTGTGGGTGTAGCTTGGAGGTAGAATGCCCCTGGGTTCAATACCCAGTACCAAAAAAAAAAACCCAATCAAGGTAAAGCAAAAAAAGGTGTAATTCTAAGTTTGATTAGGAAATAACTGCATGAATGCATAATATATATTCTATTGAATAGGAAGGGAGGGAGGAAGAACAGAAGGGAAGGAAGGAGGGGAGAGAGACCCCCAGCACTGACCACTGGAAAGAAAAAGAAGAACAACCCAATGGTAATGAACAATCACCTCTCCCCACAACACTGTGAGTATGAGTACTTTTTCCCAGTAAAGCAACCAGGCCACCTTTGGAGAAAAGCTGACTCCAGGCCTGGAGCAGGAAGTCAAAGAAGGAGCTAGAACATCTCAGCTGCTGTGCCTTGGTGTTCAGCTTAACAACAGAGACTCGCTGCTCTTAAGGATTCCAGAGTCAACTCAAATACTGTCCCTGGGCCAGGATGGTTTGACTATCACTTTGAAAATCATCAATTCAGCTTCAATCTATCTACTCATGATGCTCTTGAAAATAATATGTGACTCAATGGTCACATTTGGAGAACAGAAAGGAAACAAGTCATCGTTCTAAAAATTAATAAAGAATCTAACCCTCTGTTCCCTTCCCCTACCCTACTCAGAGCATTATGGTGACAATATAGGAAGCAACTAGAAATGACACACCAAGGAGCCAGGTGAGGTGGTGCATACCTATAATCCCAGTACTTGGGAGGCTGAGACAGAAGGATCACAGGTTCAAAGCCAGCCTCAGCAACTTAGCAAGGTTCTCAGCAACTTAGCTAGACTTTGTTTCCAAATGAAAAATCAAATAGGGCTGGAGATATAGCTTGGAGGTAGGATACCTCTGGATTCAATCCTCAGTACCAAAAAAAGAAAAAAGAAAGATGAAATGAAAGAAAGAAATGACACAAGTATACTGTACACATGCCACACGTAAAAGCAACTGTGACTGCTTTCATTATAACCCTTGCACCTCAGGGGACACCCAAATCCAACTATCCCTGGCTGAGGAGAGATGGCAAGGGTCCTCCTAGCCACTAGAGGCAGCAGAGGATGCTCTACTTTGGAGGGAAAGTAAGAGAAGCTCTGCACCTGCAGGCAGATGGTGGTGGAGGACCAAAGAGAGGGAAGAAGCCTGAGGTCCACAGGAGGAGACCAGGGAAAGCTCAAGGAGATAGCTTTCGCCAGGGCTAGTTACTACTTTTGTTTGGGGAAAAAAAAATGAGACAAAAATATAAACCCAAAACATAGAAAAATCAAAAAGTCATCTTTTCCACCTCAGATTTTAACACTTAAAAAGTGATACATCTCAGAGGAGTGGTTCTCAAGCGGGAGCAAGAGGGATGAATATCCACCCCTCCCAGGGGCATTGGTCATGTTTAGAAACATTTTTGGTTGTCAGAGTTTGGGGAAGTAGTGCTATCAGCAACCAGTGGATTGAGGCCAGGCATGCCACCTAAACAGCCCCCACGACAAAGGATTATCTGGCCTTTATCAGTGGCCACTCAACATCCTACAGTGCCTAGGACAGCCCCCACGACAAAGAATTATCTGGCCCATAATATCAGTGGTACCGAGGCTGAGAACTCTGGCATGGAGTGAGTCATTTAACCAAGCTGAAACTCACTTTATTCCTTTGTTAAGTGGCAACAGTTACACTTACCATGCAAGCTGAAGGCTAGCCTTGGCAACCTAGTGAGACCATATCTAAAAAAACAAAAAATAGATAAATAAAAAGGGCTGGGGATGTAGCTCAGTGGTAGAATTTGCCTAGCATGCACTAGGCCCTGGACCACAGAGGGGAAAAAAAATCAAGAAGAAGGAAATCACTCACTTTTCATTCAAGGATTTATGAGAAGGAAATAAGTATACTGCCTGTCCTGTGGCTGTCACTTCAACAGCAGGTGATGGTGGCATGACGGTCCCCATCAACCATCAAGTAGGAGCACCATCTACCTCAGGGCGGCACACTACAACCTGTTTGCCCAGCCGGGCCCACTGCTTGTTTTGGTAGATAAAGTTTTATGGACACATAGCCACGTCCATCTGTTTCCACATTGCCTAGGGCTGGTTCAGTGCTGACGGCAGAGGTAAGTAGCTGCTGAAAAGACCACATGATCCACAGAAACCTAACAGTTTTACTATCTAGCCCTTTATAAAAGAAACTTTGCAGGCTGGGGATTCGGCTCTGTGGGAGGCTGCATCCTGAGCATGCGCACCGCCCTGAGTGCAATCCCTGTATGAAAGGGAGGAGAAGGAAGAGGTTTGCTGACCTAGAAACAATCTAGAAGCTGTGAGGTGCCATAGAAAAATAAAATGGTTATAATTGTGGTACGTCAAAAAATTGAAGGGAATTTATAGTTTTTCCTCCACATCCATAAGGAACAACTGCACAAAGTTTCAGATGCAAAATGGCATTCTAGGTGCCGAAAGCCAATTTACTCCAATGGCTTCTATTACTGCGCATCAAAACTGACCACCACTTTGCTTTAAAATATACGCCATCAAAGCAGTTCAAACTCCCAGCACTGGGAAGGCAATTGTTATGTTATTTACACAGAAACTGGTATCTCCATCTCCTCCTGAGCCGCAGCCAAGGGAGGGGACTTTCCATTCATTTTAAACGCTTTTGCTACCAGAGACGGAAAAGATTTTTCAAGAAGTCAAAAAGGTAGGCCAGGCATGATGGCGCACGCTTGTAATCCTAGTACTTGGGAGGCTGAGACAGGAGGATCTGGGTTAGTGGCCAACCTCAGCTACTTAGTGAGGCATTCCGCAACTTAGTGAGACCCTGTCTCAAAATAAAGAATAAAAAATAGGACTGGGAGTATAGTTCGAAGGTAGAATGCCCCCTGGGTTCAATCTCCAGTACCACAAAAAAAAAAGGTAATATTTTTCACATTTAAGTCAACCTTTCTTCACAAAGGGAAAACATTTCTACGTATTACACAGTAGGAATGGGGTCATTCCACAGAAAACATTTCCCCTGGAGGAAAAGAAGCGAGCTGAGAAGCCTGATTTTCAGAAGTGTTCATCTCAGGCACCTGCAAAGGACAACACAAGGGCACAGAAGCCGGTCTTTGTGGAAACAAGGTTTCCAAGCTTCTGTAAAGTTGGTCTTCCTTCTCTGTCTCAAAAAATGGTTTTCTCTTAACCACCTGGAGAGTGTGGGAGAGAAATCAACAGAACCCAATTTCCATCTCCTTTGCTAAAGAAATATCATTCTTTAGACTGAACATGGAGGTGTACACCTGTAATCCCAGTACTTGGGAGGCTGAGACAGGAGGATCACAGGTTCGAGGCCAGCCTCAGCAGCTTAGCAAGGCCCGCCGAAACTTAACGAGACTCTGTTTCAAACTTAAAAAGGGGTGGAGGGTAGAGCTCAGAGTTAGAATGCCCCAAGCAAGGTGGAGAGTTGCCAGTGACCCAGAGAAGCAAGCAGATTGGGGCATTTTAAAGGTTTTGTGAAGGGGAAAAGAAACTTTTCCAAAGCGCTTGTCACTGTAAAAGAATGCCTGACAGTTTGCCCTGGCAGGCTGAGCGAGCGTACTGAAAATGGAACCCGTGAGTCATGCCAAGGCAGCCTGAGGAGACAAGGTATATTCGGCTCTTGGCTTCACCGGTTCTAGAGGTAAAATTTACCTTTGTCAACGGAAGCTGCAGAAAAAGCAGGGTGCTGATGAGGGTGGGGGGGTTAGCCACAAAGGAAGTTGTGTGAGAGAGATGTTTTCTGCAAAACAAAACTAGGAAAGTTGTGAGCAACTTGGCAAGCAGAAGTTCTTGGGTTGGCAGGAAAGGAAGAAATTTTAAGGAATTCTGGCAGCCTCTCCAAAGAGGACTGGTGGCAAATCTGAAGAATACGGGCCCTTGGGAAGGCCGTAGCTGTAGATGCTGAGAAGCGCAGGTGACTCGGTGCCCCCCGGGGGGGTGTGGGTCCCCCACAGGGAAACCAGTCGCCCTACTGCTCATCACCCTTGTAAAGTCAAACCTGGGGCAGGAAGAAGTAGAAAAGCACGATGTGGGGAGGAAAGCCGCCTTCTCTCTGGGGCTCTGGCTGTATAAAGCCTGGATCCAAAGGCCCACGGGGGTTCAGAGCAGTTTTCCTGATAAAGCCGTCCTCTGCCATGTGACAGCAGGCCGGGAGGGAAGCAGAGAGTCGGCTGGGAACACAGGCAGGTCTGGACTCCAATGAAAAGGGCCTGCATCTACCCAGAGACCCAGAGAGGAACTGCGTCCTCATCCCTGAGCACAAGAGAAGGGCGGGCAGTCGGGACCAGAACAAGGGAAAAATGATGGTGCTTTCTGCTGACATAAGCCCAAAGCCGCCCAGATTTCCCAACAGCCTGCAGTGGCTTGGGGGTAGGAGTGGCTGTGGAGGGAAGGGGTGATCCCCAGGAACCGGGGAGGACTCCCAACCAGCCCAGAAGGCAGGCCCAAGAGGAGATTGGACTTGTGCAGCAGGGCTCAGGACGTTCAACTCAGGAGTGACACTGTCTCTTCCCTCAGCAGGCAAATGAGACAGGAGGAGCCCCTCCACAGCATGCACCCACCAAGGAGCCGGAAGCAGTAGGATTCCTCATTTGATCCATAAATGTTTCACATTAGAAATGATTATTCCCAGGCTAGCAATGAGGACACCTGAGGTTCACGGAGCCGAGGTGTCAGAGACCGGACACGCACCTGCAGCCAACTTGTATCCTCACAAGTGACCCATAGGGAGAGACCATCGCCTCCTGTCACTGAATTCATGGTTGCTTTCAGCAGAGGGTGGTCACGGGCGTCAGGTCTGCAATTTTACTCCCAGTTCTACCATCGATTCCTCACGTGAATAGAAACATCAGTAAGTTGACCATGCATGCCTTGGTTTCTGCCTCTATAAAATGAGGATTGGAATAATACTACCACACCAGGTGAGTATAAGGATCAAACAATATAAACAAAGTGCTCAAAAATGTGCCTAGCACAGTATTAGCACTGAATAAACTCAGGCCAGCCAGCCTACCCGAGATTCTAGCAAGCACAAAGATACCTGCAGCTTCCCAAAAGAACAGAATGACTCAAAATTAATAGAGAAAGGGGATTCTTTTTGCTTTTACCTTTTAATCCACTCAAACATGCCCCTGAAATGGATCAAATAAAAAGGTCCAATTTGTTCTTTCTGCAGCGCTATTGGATCCAAGCAGCTTATACGCTGAGCTACATAATTCACTTGATTAATTTACCCTATAATGAATCAGAAGAAGCTACAGAAACTCCATTCACTCTCAGTCCGATTTCAAGTCCCTTTTAAGCTTTAGAAAAGTCTTCAGCTGCAAGACAGCCACAAAATATGAGCTTGTCCTCCAGTGAGGGGCACCACGTCTCACGGTGACACCTCCAGGAGCCAACACATTGAACAGTGTGGTGACGGGGTCACAGCCACTGTGCATCAGAACTGGGTCAACGCCTCAGCCCCATCACTTCTCCCCTGTGCCCTGGGGTAGTCTCCTCAACCCTGCCAATCCTGTTTCCTACCCCCACCCACCACGCAGGGCCCGTGGGCAAGCATGTTGCCCCAGCTCAGTGCTTGACACACAGTAGGTGATTAATAGATGGTGTCAATTACATGAGTTTATTTATTTATTTGTTTTTATTGGTGCATTGTAATCATACATCTTTGTGAGGTACAAGCTGGTAGAGGCATACATGTACACATCTCTCATTTAACCTTTCTCCAATTCCCGCCCCATTCCCTCCCCCCTCCCTCCTTCTCATGTTCGGTTTAGTGATAGACTTTGATATGTTTGTGAATGTACATCATGTGCATTAGGGTGTCCCCCCATCGCCTTCAGTTAAGTCACCTTCTTTGCTATGATTTTATATTTAAATAATTCATTTATCCATTCACTTTTAGGTTAGTGAGCTTCTTTGTTGGTGAAATTTTCTACACATTCTACATAAAGGTGCTGGGCACCAGCTCTGACACACAAGCTGGACTGAGCAGCCAAAACTTTGGGCTTTGCAGTCCTAACACAGCAGTGTGCTTTGTGTCAGCCTCCTGGTGGCAGAGCACAGACAGATGACAGAAGGTTTTAGACCCTTCAAATAAAACAAACAAGAGCACTGCACTATCAGAAGCGAAGTCCCCAGTCTGACAATCACATGTGAAGGGCCATCTCTAGAATGACAGTGTGCCCGGGGGCAACGTTTTTTACCAGATGTTTCCCAAGCCAGACTGCCACAGACCATTCAAGCTGCATGTCCTTGCTGTCCCTTAGGACGGAGAAGCAGAGCATCTTTAAGCAACAAAAGAGCTGGGCGTGGTGGCGCACACCTATAATCCCAGTACGTGGGAGGCTGAGATAGGAGGAGCACACGTTTTAGAACAGCCTCAGCAACTTAGCAAGACCCTGTTTCAAAATACAAGTAAAAATGGCTGGGGATGTAGCTTGGAGGTAGAATGCCACTGGGTTTAATCTCAGTACCAAAAAAAAGGTGGGGGAAAGGAAGAAATAGAAGACTCTTGGCACCACTAACTTGCCCTACAACACTTACTCTTCCTGAGTGAGTCAGAAATGGCTGGCTGGGATCTATGAAGGACTTAGTGTCAGATGGGTGAGAGCGACCACTGGTCTCCTCGTTTTACTGATGACCTGCTGCTACGAATTACTCTTCAACAAAGCTGACTCCCCTAGTAGGATGTGAGCCCCACAAGGCAAAGGAGAGTTCTGACCCATCGATGTACTCATTGGTCTGGCCCTCACTCATTCATTCATTCATTCATTCATTCACTAAGACTAAGGCAAACTTCAGTTGTCTGCCCCCACAACCTCCATTTCCCTTAGCAACAGTTCCAGCTATCATCCAGGGACCCAACCCTCTCCCAGTCTTTGCTCTTGCCATGCCTCAGTGGGACTCTTCCCCGAGTCTTAGCATGTGGGCCACACCCTGTGATCGGCTGAAAACTGAGAGCAGAGCCCAAGCTGGCTATGCAGCGTGAACACAAAGGATTTTGCCAGGTATGGACAGATTCTTGCTTCCTCCTCTAAGTGTGAACCTGGAGGAAAAACCATTTGCCCAGGAGTAAACACAGTCATCTCTGCGTATAAGAGGGAAACCAACCAAGAATAATATCAGCATGGAAATGGTAGAGGCCAGAGCTAAAGAGAGAGAAACGGGAGCCTGGCAACGCAGGCAGTCTCCAAGTGTCAGCCACACCTACAGCCCAGGGGTCCCCTTACTGTGGTTCATCAGAGCAACTGTCTTCTGTAGTTATAACAAGCCCCTGATACCTCAGTGGCTGAATGGCTGAAGGTCTATTCCTGCTTTTTCAGAGTCTATAGCAGGTCCAAAGGAACAAGAGGGAAACTCTTCCAAGTAGTGACTTGGGGTCCAGGCTAGAGTTGTCTTGTAGCTATACCACACAGAACCTATGGCTTCCAGAATCACTGTGCCAGGGAACCAGGAAAACTCACCCAACTCTTCCATCCTTCAGCTGGGGTGGCGTTCATCGCTTCTACTTACTGCCCACTGACCAGAACACAAGGTCACATGGTCTCAACCTGTGCACCAAGGTCACTGGGAAATTCGCCTGTCCTCTGTACCCAGGAAGAGAACAATGAGATGGGGCTTGATAAACGGTATCGTGTCTGCCACAGCCAGTTTGGCCCAAGTTTTTTGCTGTCTGTAATGAAAAGACTACTAAAAAATACACACACCCACCAGCAGCCAGGGATTGTGTGAGATGCTGGTTTACAACAGTGAACCAGACCATGGAGCCCGCACCGTGCGGCTCACACAGTGAGAGGACCGGGGAAAAAGGGCGGCAAGAACACAGATGACATGGCAAATGCGAAGTACTGTGCGGTCAGGCTTAGGAGAGGAGGCACACGGGCGACAGGCGCCTGCAGGGAACTGAGCTCAGGCCTTCGGGATGAGATCTGGAGATCTGAAAGGCGGGAAGTCAGCCAGGCCACAGGGTTCCAGGTGGAGGATCTTACCTGGGCAAAGGTAAGCATTTGGGAAACTGAAATGGCTCACAGCAAGGTAAGAAACAAGGCTGCAGATAAAGGCAAATTCAGGGCACGGGGATTTAAATTAACACATTGTATGTTGCCTGCAGGTGAATCTGAGGGCAAAGGTGAGCTACTGGAGAAGGGTTTTTATGTTTTGCTTTGTTTTTGTGATACTGGGGATTGAACCCAGGGACATTCTGCCTCCAAGCTGCACCCACCCCCAGGCCTTGTTTTATTTTTGTTTGGAAACAGGGTCTCACTAGGCTGCTGAGAGTCTTGCTATATTGCTGAGGCTGTCCTTGAACCTGTGATCCTAAGTACTAGGATTACAGGGATGAGCCACCATGCCCAGCTTTCTTTCTTTTTTTTTTTTGTGTGTGTGTGTGTGTGTGTGTGTGTGTGTGTTTGTGTGTGTGTGTGTGTGTGTGTGGTGCTGGGGATTGAACCTAGGAGCATTCTACCTCAGAGGTACACCTCCAACCCCATTTTATATTCTATTTCGAAACAGGGTCTCGCTAAATTGCTGAGAGCCTCACTAAATTGCTGGGCCTGGCTTCAAACCTGCACTCTTCCTGTCTCAGCCTCCAAAGTACTGGGATCACAAGTGTATTCTGCCACACCCCACTCACTAGAGTTTTAAGCAGAAATGTGGCCTAAGCCGACTGGTCAGGAGTGGTTCTTCTATTACTACCACCAGGTACACTGAGCCCAGCAGGCCCCATGTCACCGTCTGCCCCCGGCTGCCCCAGCTCGTGACAGCTCTACACGGTGAGCGACTCGCCCTTGGCAGGCTCAGCCCACCCAGCGTTGGGTCAGCCCTGTCCCTCCACCAATTCAACCCTGACAGGAGGGTGCCTCCTGAGCCCCCTTCCCCAGGAAGACCAGACGATTCCTGTGGGGGGCCCAAGAGTAGCTCCCAGAAGCCGCTTCCCGCCTCGGGGAGGAAAGCAAATATAAAACAGGACCAAAATAGTGTGGGGCTGAGAAGCTGAAAACCAGCCACTATAATTACAAGTATTTTTATCTGTCGCCCAAAAGGGAGCATTGGATCATCTTCCAAGTGCTTCTCTGCGGAAGTTCATCTGTTCACTCTCAAGTGCTCCCGGCTCCCCCAGGAGAGCCGCTACCAGAAATGGGGCTCCAACAGAGATCCAAGGCGGAGCCGACTGAGCAGAGTCTGGTCCCCGCCATCCGCTGAGGGTGGCGACCCTGCCCTGAAGCCAGAAATGAGATGCTCAAAGATCTTGCAGAAGCCAGGCATGGTGGTACATGCCTATAATCCCAGTGCTTGGAAGGCTGAGACAGGAGGATCACGGGTTGGCCATCATGCCATGCCTTAGTGAGACTCTGTTTCAAAATAAAAAGGGCTGGGGAGTATCTTGGATGCAGAATGCCCTTGGATTCAATTTAAAAAATGGATCAGAAAAAAGAGATCCAAAGGCCAGCAAGATGGATGTGTACTGTGGGGCAGTGTCATGCCTGCAGAGAGGACAGTTGTCACCTGCAGCTGTGCATACCGTGCCTGAGCGAGGGGTGGCTGAGAGGCCGGGGAGATGAGGGGAGAAGGAAGAGCTGTTTCACTGCTGTGAAAAGCCAGCTGTTTCCCTTGTCCTCACTAGACAGGTCAGCTCGGCACACGGGAGCAGGCTGGGGCCTCGGGTAACAAGGTGACGTCAGCAGGGGCCCGGCCCCCGAGCAAGCACACAGGGCTGTGTGCACCCCAAGTGCTTTCAGCAAGGATGAGCGGGCCAGCTCTACTCTGCCTCCATCCTGCCTCCTCGGTCCTTCAGTCACTCCCTTGGGCTCCACAAGCTAATAGCCGGCCTGCTTGCCACCGCTCTCCATGTCTGGCTCCCCTCAGAGTCACAAGTTAAAGCCAGCAGACAAGGAAAGACCCGTCCCTGTGTCTGGCCAGGGACGGAGAGGGTCACCGAGGATAGTAGAAAGAGCACTGACCCTGGAGTCAATCAGCAAGGATCAAATTCTGGCTCTACACATGCTAGCCAGCGTTGCAGGCGTGGACAGGTGACCCGTCACCCCGAAACCTCGGCTCCCTCATCTGTAAAGATGCAGCAAACACCGAATTCGACAATCGAGGTACTGTAATTAACACAGAGCCTAGAAGTAGAACTGCGATTACCATCGTCATTGATATTTATAGATGCTTTCATTGAATAAATGTCACCAAGAGCCCAACAGGTCACAGGTTACCAAGCATGTAGCAGACATGTGCCACCACAGACTTTTTTTTTTGAAGCAGGATCTTCCCAAGGCTGGCCTTGACTTTCGATCCTCCTGCCTTAGCCTCCTGACTCACTGATATTACAGGTGTGCATCACCCTGCCCGGTTTTCTTCCTTTTTTAAAGAGAGTCCATATGTTGTATTAATCATATATTCCAAAATATTTAGGAGTGAAAAAGTGTTGTACTTTGGTTTCCTTCAAAATACTATTTGAAGCTGGGCATAGTGGCCCATGCTTGGAATCCCAGTACTTGGGAGGCTGAGACTGGAGGATCACAGGTTCGAGGGCAGCCTCAGCAACTTAGCAAGACCTTTAGAACTTAGTGAGACCTTGTTACAAAATAAAAAAAATATAGTCGGGCGTGGTGGCGCACGCTTGTAATCCCAGCATTCGGGAGGCTGAGACCGGAGGATCCGGATTCGCGGCCAGCTTCAGCTACCTAGTGAGACACTCTGCAACCTAGTGAGACCCGGTTTCAAAATAAAGAATAAAAAATAGGGCTGGGGGTATAGCTCGGAGGTAGAATGCCTCTGAGTTCAGTCCCCAGTACCGCAAATAAATAAATAAAATTTAAAAAATAAAAAATATAAAGGACTGGGACTGTGTGGCTTAGAGGTAGAACACCCCCGGGTTAAATCCCAACCCTCCCCCCCCAAATGAATACATGAATAAATAAATGCATTCTCTCGAAGCTGGAGAAACAGGATGCGAATGAAGAAGCCCGGCCCTGGGCCCGTCGCTGTTAAGCTGGGTGATGGGGACAAGGTGGCTCTGCCAACGCTGATGCGTATTTGAGGTACATATAATAGAAACACGCTTAAAAGAATTTCAGTGGATACAGCCACCTCCTCTGCCTGGAGAGACCTGGGTTAGGGACCTGGTCCTTCACAAGGAAGGCCACGCTGGAGGCCTGAAACCCCACATGCTGTGCAAACCCGCAGGCTGTGGGCGCACCTCCTCGTCTCCCAAGCCCTGGGTTTCCAGGGCCCAGCACAGCCACCCTACCAACATGGCCCTGCGTGCTGGTAACGGGAGTCAACATGCACAGCCAAGCAAAGTACAGCGCAAGAGGCAGGAAGGCAGCAGGGCATGGCAGTGCACGCTTGTAACCCCAGTACTTGGGAGTTGGAGACCAGAGGATTGCAGGTTTGAGGCCAGCCTCAGCAATTTAGCAAGGCCCTTAGCAACTTTGTGAGACCCAAAGCTTCAATATAGAAAAATAAAATAGGGCTAGAGATGTAGCTCAGAGGTAGAAAGCCCCTGGATTCAATCCTCAGTGCCCCGCCTCAAAAAAAAAAGCAGAAAAACCCACAGCATAGTCATTTTGCATGAACTATATATTAAGTTTCCTTCCTCAGAAAGCTGGAGGCGGGGTAGGTAAGTGAGGGAGCCCCTAGAGACCCTCTGTTAATGAAGTCCCTCCCCCAGTAGTCCAGTCCAATATTCACTGGGACAGGCAGGCCTCCAAGGTGTGAATATGGTATCTTCCTCCTAGACAGCCTCCTAAGGCGTTTTGGGGTGTGAAAATGGTGTTGTGGTAGAAAGAGCCCTTACCATTTCTGTTTTGGTATGGGGATTGAACCCAGGGACCTCTGAGCTAGACCCCCAGACCTATCTATTTTTTTAAATTTTGAAACAGGGTCTCACTAAATTGCTGAGACTGATCCTGAACGTGAGATCCTCCTGTCTCAGCCTCCCAAGTACTGGGATTATAGGCGTGCACCACCTCACCAGGATAAGAGTCCTTTTCTTTTAAAGATAGATTCTAAAATACTTAGGAACATAATGGTATGAAATCTGGGATTTCAGTAGAAGCAAGATTGGCTCAGAGTAGCCAACAGCTGAAGCCGGGTGATGGGGACACAGAGGCACATTACACTCTTCTATTTTCATACATTTTCAACCTTCCCACAGTAAACAGACTTTAAGAATTCCTTGGAGGTTTAGCCCTGTTAGTCACTCAAGCTTTAGTGAGAAATACAGCTACCAGGAAAGAAAAGCGAACTCCTTTCCAGGCCTCATTCACACCTAGCGAGCGCTCAGACTTGCCTGGTAAGCAAACCTTTCGCCCCTGCGTGAGGTGACAGCCTGGTCTTCACCCACACTGCACCTCGCCATTTAAAACGAAGCCGCAAAACTTCGCATCGTACTTTTAATCTTGAGCATCAGTTTAATACAGACCTCCACTCATTCTTTATTCTGAGTCCTAACATGGAGTCCAGTATTTTATTTAAAACCTCATGCTTCTTTTCTATAAAAATGACTCCCAGGTACATCGAAAGTGTCAGGACCTGTCAGTGCCCATTTGCCAAGCGAGCGCTGGTGGCGTTTCGGTGCCCCAGGTCCCAGCTGCTGCAGGAACTTTTGCGCTTTATTAAAATGATGATCACATCTGCAGTTATCTACATCATGTGATTATGAGTGTACTTCTTACCAGCCTGATGCTTAGGCTGACTTTTCCATTAATAGCAAATCTGTCATTATAATGAGAATAAATATTGCTCATATACCATTTATTTCACCCATGAGAAAAAAAAAAGGCTGGGACTAACTACATTCATACAGTAAATGATAAGTATCCTATAATTTTAAAAAGCAGCCCTGCCAGAGCCTGGCATGGTGGCGCACGCTTGTAATCACAGCATTCGGGAGGCTGAGACTGGAGGATCCGGGTTCGCGGCCAGCCTCAGCTACTTAGTGAGGCACTCCGCAACTTAGTGAGACTCGGTTTCAAAATAAAGAATAAAAAATAGGGCTGGGGGTATAGCTCGGAGGTAGAATGCCCCTGAGTTCAATCCCTAGTACCGCAAAAAAAAAAAAAAAAAAAGCAGCCCTGCCATATGGAAGGGAGCAAAGTTGCGTTTGCAGAGGATGGACGGGCCCTGCAGGAGCGGGAGGCAGACAAGAGGAGCGCCTGGCTGGGCTGCGGGCTGCAAAGCAGGGCCCGGACAGGCGGGGGCAACTTCAAGGTGCTGATCTCCAACAGGCAGAGTGGAGGAGGAGCCGAGGGAAGTAACAGCTACTGATCTTACCCACACAAAAAGCTTCCCGAAAGTCGGGGCACTTTGGCAGTAAGCAATGGGAAAAGATTCCAAACTAAGGTAAAAGAGAATTTACTACAAACAGCTAGGAAAGTGGGAGAATCTGGCTCGGGGAAGAGGTTGGAAACAGAACAGTTCTGGCAAATGCAACTCAGGAACAACGGGGGAGTTTTTTTGTTTTATTTTGTTTTGGTATTGAGGATCGAACCCAGTGGTGTTCCACCTCTAAGCTACACCCCACAGCCATCTTTATTTTTTACTTGGAAACAGGGTCTTGCTGTGTTGCTGAGAGTCTCGCTAAGTTGCTAAAGCTGGTCTTCAACCTGCAATCCTGCTGTCTCAGCCTCCCACAGACTGGGATTACAGGCATGTGCCACCATGCCTAGCAATGGGAGAGTCTTATCAGGCTCGCTGCAACTCTTCCCTTGGATCCAGGCTTAGTGCTTCTTGCAGTTGAGCTAATGGCCTCCCAGGCACTGTTGCATTCTTGTGAACTCAGGAGTTGAACTCCATCTTTCCTGGCTCAGATCAAATGCCCGCCCATCTCTGTGCCAAAAAGAGGGCAGAGTGCTTGGATTTCCCATCCCACCAAGACAGCAGGCAATGGTAGAGAGGTAGCCTCTCCAGAGGAAATCAGAACAAAGGGCAGAACTGGAGGCACACCTCCACCTCCAGGGGCTCCAGACACTGGCCTGGGTTCTCTGGGCTGAATCGCCAGGGCAACCCGCCAGTAGGTTTTATTGGCTACATTCTACTGATGCAGAATCTGGGGTGTAAAAGAGGCTGAGTAGCGGCCGAGGGACACATGGCAGTAAGTGACAAATCTGAACTCAGACTGATAAGGGACAACATGTGCCCTCCAGGTCACCAGGCTGCAGAAGACAGTGGCGAGGAGAGGCAGGATCAAAGTCCAAATGCCACCAATAGTTTACGTTCTTCTTGAAGCCAATCACTAGAATAGAATGGAAACTCCTCTGGAGATGAGTCTAAACCAAAGAAATCATGCTTGAAAGAGGCAAAGAAGCATGTCTTAGATCTATCTCGGATGTGCCCACTATCTTTTATCTTCAAAACTCTTGGTGAGCACAAATCCTTCTCTTCTGATGTCTGAGATCTTCAAGAGAGTTGGGGAAGTTTAGAAAAGAGATTCTGAGCACCATTATTACTGTCCCAATGAAGGAGGGAGGAACTGTCTGAAAACTCTGTGGTAAGGCGCCCCTGAGGAACGGCTGTCAGGGACACGGCACCAGGCCCTGTAGGTGAAACGCCACCTCTGCATCTCGACCCCTCATCCTAATGGTCACCTGGCGTGTGGCATCACCCAGAACACAGCAGCTCCCTGAAGACAGCACCATCTCATTCATCTCTGCACCCCAGGCCCTGCCTTGGGGTCGCAGAGCTAGCGCTGTCCACAGAGAAACATCAAGGACTGGGCCACGAGAGTCACTTTGCAGTCAAGAAAGAAGGACAACTCAGTCTAGGGAAGTCAATGCCATTTAAGAACATCTCTGCCTCAGCCTGGCATCTTCTCGGCTCATCTCGTAGATCTATCAACTCGCCTGCTTGCAGGGAAGCCAGGGGAGGAGGAGGAAGGACAAAGGCTGGGCACTCACAAGGGGCTCACTGAAAGAGCTCAGGGAGCTGGTCCCGCCTGCCAGTCACACAAATCCATGCCAGATTCTCTACGCTCAGCTGCCCCCAAAGTGAGCGCCAGAAAAAAGTATGCCTCTACTGAAGCCATGTGTCCTCTTATCAGATGCCCAGTCCTTGGTACTACGCTGCTCTGAGCAGTGTGTACTCAGCAACGGCGTCCTCTTCAACCCACTTCCAATCTGGGATCCGACGACTCACACCTTTAAGCGTGCCACTCTGAGCCCATTGCATAATGGGGGCCTGCTTCTGACCCCGGCAGCTAACAGATGGCCTGTTTCAAAGCGGACATTCTTTCTCCTCCTCCCCCTCTCCTTCACCTCCCGTTAACAAATAGCACGTTCTTATCAGTTTACTGACCAAAGGGGTGAAGGCCTGGTACCTGTGGGTCTGAGTAAGAAGTAACTCAAGAACGACTCAGACATGAATTGTGTCCCTTCTGATAAGACAGCAACTTGACCCTGAGAAGCTAAGCTTTAAAGGGACTGGATTCCTTTGTTGGGAAGAACCCTGGGCTTGTTAGTGAATTCTTAAGTTCACTAGTTTCTCTAGAAAATGAATAAATTTATTTTTCCTCCTTTCCCGGTTATTTTGATTTGGCAAATTGTGGCAGGTGCCAGATTTTGGTTTCAATGCAACAGACAGTCACACACTATTCAGTATTTGCAGAGCTCCTGACATATGCTGGACCCATGGTGGGCAGTGACCATACAACTGGAAAGGTCACGTCCACTGGCCTCAAGGAGCTCCCCTTGGTCCATTCGAGGTCACCTCAGAAGCAGGTAATCCAGGTGCCATGGAGACATAGTCCTCTCCCCTTCTCCAGTATCAGGATGTCCTCTTCCTGGCACCACCTCGAACAGCTAATGCTGCCACGGGCTCCACTATCTGTGACTGGTTCCCCTCCCTGCACCCTTCCGCTCATTCTCTCCAACATGATTGACCACTCGTGGTCTTTTCTCTTGTGCCAACTTGACCTTTTTTTTTTCCTTCAGTGAGCTTAGCCTTCCAGAGCACAGGAGAAGGGTTTGGGGCATGCGATCCAGCGCTGACCACCTGGGTGATTTGAACGGAGCCCTGCTTCTCACCAGCTGAGATCCTGGGTGAGCTGTCCCACTTCTCGAAGCTGCTCAGTGAGCTGGAGAGAGCCACAGTGTCTTCTTCAAGGACCTCTTCTGAGGCTCCTGGGGGTTTGTGGACATAATGGCCTTGGCACAGTGTCTGGAACTAAGAGTCTGTACCCGACGGCCAGCTACAAGGGTGACAGTGGCCTCCACATTACAAGTGCTTCCCGTTGGATTAGCCTACACCTGCCACAATTCGCCTTTCCTTCTTGTTTTCCAGTTAGTCACTGGGTTTGAAGAAGAATCTTTTTTGTTATTCAGCACCGGAGATGGCACCCAGGGCTTCACACATGCTAGGCAAGAGCTCTACCTCTGAGCTACACTTGCAGCCCCAGAACAATCTTTTTACCTCTAGTCCTTGGCACTTGATGTTCACCCACTAATAACAAGTGACTTCATGGTGTAGCTTTCAGGCTCTGAGCTGCCCAGACCCTGGGCTTATAGACCACCAGGAACAAATGTGCTGTGTGCATGTGCAGATGAGGGAGGCGGATTTCATGCTTCCAAAGACACACTCCCAGAAAAACCAAAGGTCAGATGATAAGGTAGAACAGAAGAAATAAAAAATTTAGGTAGAAAGGAGGCGGATTGGGAAGGAAAGGGAAAATATAGTTTTAAAATCTGGAAAGTTCATAATTTCTAACTCCACCCTATAGGGTTTGTTTGGCTTTAGTCAGAAGACTCAATGAGCCCACACCCTTAATCTCAATGGCCCCTCTCCCCACCTGAGATTCCTAAGATGCTTAGTAAACAAAGGATCCCTGAGGAAGATAAAAGTCAGACCTCAGCCAGTCATGACCTGAGAAACCTGAGGAAGAGGAGATCCAGACCTCCGCTGTGCCCACCCCCTCTTGGGGGTTCTATAAAAGAACTGCAAAGGCTGCAAAGATTCTCTTTCCCTGATGATCTCCTCCTTCTTGGTATGGCATGCCTTCTCCCTTCAGTCCCTCAGTTTCCTAAATAAAACTCCTGCCTTTGTCCCTGACTTGCACGTGTTGAAATTCTTTTCACTAGGGAAGCCAAGAACCCACAAAAGTTATGCTGATTCTCGACACAGGGATTCTTCCACTGGGATGAACCAGTGGCCATGTTATCTAAAAGTAAAGGTCTTTTCTCTTTCCCTCTTGAGATGGAGAGAGACTGTATCACCCTCTCCACACTCTCTCAGGACTCCATTCCCACTAGTGCATATCACTCGCTGGGTGAGAGTCAGCCCATTAACAAATGACAAAGGAGCCTCACAAGGAACAGGAACATGGTCAAGGGCTCATTTATGTGAGTACAGAGGGTTCAGCGAGTGTCCTGGTCTAATGAAATGCTAATGCTATTCACAGATGAAAGAACACAACAGAACCCTGCTTTGCAACCACAGAAGGATGAAAAACCAATCTGGGGTAGTGACTGCCACCCGAGGACATCTCTGCTCCAATCTCATTTCTCTCTCAGCTCGCTGACTGGAGCTGGTGACACTTCTGCTCCAGGTAAGGGAATTGCAGAAGGAAGAGAAAGAAGGCTGAAGGCCAGAAAGAGAAAGCTTTACCCCTCGACCACTGGCGCCCTCATTCGGCAGTGCAACACTAATGCTGCCATGACTAACAGGAACAAGAGACCAATGCTAACTTTCCCTGTGTCTTCACCTTCTCGGCACCTCCGGCAAGGTCAGTGCAGAGAGGTGATAAGACTTCCACACAGCCCAGGTGGGTGGTGACAGGTCCACGACACAGCCTCCAAGGTGCTGTCGTCGAGCCCCCTGCCTTTCCAGCCTTGTCCATCGCAGACCTCCCTTATGTCCCTTCAACCTGCCACCTCTTGCCCTTCCTGGGGGCCTTTTACCTTGCTGTTCCCTATGCAGAAAGTAGATGTCCAAGCCAGGCATGGTGGTGCACACCTGGAATCCCAGTACTTGGGAGGCTGAGATAGGAAGATTGCAGGTTCCAGGACAGTCTCAGCAAGTAGTGAGACTCTCATCAACCTAGCAAGGTCCTATTTCAAAATAAAAATAAAAAATAGGGCTGGGGATATAGCTCAGAAGTAGAATGCCTCTGGATTTAATCCCCAGTACTACAAAAGGTAAAAATAAAAGTAGATGTCCAACAACTACTGACTACACCAACCCCCTGGCCATGAGGAACTTGCTCAGTGAGTCAGGTAGCCTATGGCTGTCTTCCCAAGGCCCGAGTGCCAACTTGTCACCCAGAGGAGGCTGCACTGCAGTTACTGCCCCAGGCCAGTGCTCTATGGACTCTGGGGAGGCAATCACTTTCTCCATGACAAAGTCCCTACCACTGCGCACCTTACCCTGCGTGCGTCCCAAGGGAACAGAGCCTTTCCGCCCACTGGCACTCCGATGACCCCGTCACCCTTCCTCGCTCATCAGCCTTCATTCAGTCAGTAACCTGAGACAGCCCCTGTCCCAAGATGATGTATGAGTACGTTCATTCAAGGGCTGCTTACCATTTGTCAATAAGTAGCTCCTGAGAATACAGAGACGGAAGGGACACAGCCTCTGCCCTGCCAGGACTCAACGTACAGGCTGTCACAATCTGAGGACGAAGTCCCGCCTCCTGCTCTGTGGGGGCTTTTTGGACGGGAAATGATGGCCCTGGCAGTGACATGAGCCAATGCCAAGTCTCATGACCCCAGGGAATGAGTCTTTGAAGAGAGACAGAGTGGAGGACAGAGGTCAGGCATGCTCTCCCCGACCCCGGGACTTCCCAGCCTGGCTTCTGACTCTCTCTCCACCAGCCTGTTTTGCTAAAGGCACAGCTTACTGTCCTCAGCTCACTCGAGTTAGAACTCAAGCTGCTCCTAATGCCACCTCCCTTCTTTAGAGTGATTTTAAGAATCACAGGAAACATCCCATAAGAATAGCAGAATCCACTCGGAATGAGCTTAAGGGTCCTCTCCCAAGGCCTGCCTTCTCTGACACCCACCCCCAGCTCAGGACACCTCCGGTAACAATCTGAGGGTATTTTTCTGGTTATAAAAATAAAATGTACTCACTGTAGAAGATTTGGAAAGTACTGGAAGTATTCTTGTTGACTTTCATGCGTATGTGTCTATACACCCATGTATACTAACACCAAATGACCACAACATACATGCACACCTAGTAAAACCGTCTCCATGCTCCACCACTGGGTATGGTGACGATAGCTTCTGATAAAAGCTCTTTGTCATATTAGAGTAACTTTAATCCTCCTTTATCAAGGATTTTTTTTTTATCAACTATTGATGATGAACATTATCAAATGACCATTTGTCACCTATCAAGATAAATATATGGGTTTTCTCTTTTAACCTGTTGAGATCATTTACAATGGATATAATTCCTAACATTAAACCATCCTCCAAATCTTAAATAATTCTATATAAGTACATTGTTCCTTTAGCATGCAACTGAATTTGGTTGGAAATACTCTTCTAGAAATTTTACACATCTCTGCCTAAATGCAACCAACTCTATGGTTTTCTTTTTTATGCTATCGTTGTTAGGTGTTTGTATCATGGTAATGTACCCTTGAACCAAGATATAGATGTGTGTTCATGCATGAGCATGCACATGTGCGTGCGCACACATACACACACACATACACATGCACAGCTGCTTCAAGGAAATATAAACAGAAAAAGGCTCTTTGTGGACACCTTGAAAGGGCTCCTAGAAATCGCCATAGACCATGGAAGCCCACTCCCTCCTAAAGCAGTTCTCTAATTATTTTTCCAACTTTCACCCACAGTTCTTTTGGTACCTTCAGGCAGCTTGCCTTGTCTTCAGTTGACAGTGAATGCCATCCTAGAAAATGGTCCAATTGATCCACATTTCCACATTTATAGCACAAGATTGTTTGAGGTATTCTCTCCTGCTTTTATTCTCCAAATCTGAGGTTGCATTTATTTTATTTTTCATGTTACATATTTCTACTTACTCTCCTATTTCCTTACTACAAGTGTCCAATGTTTCTAATTAAGTGACAGTTTTCTTATTCTTAATATACTTATATTGGTGCACTATAGCTTCACATCACAGTAAAGCTGAGGGTGATCTGGACACACACACACAAAGCTTCAACTCTTACTTTTCTTTACCCAGTACACTGGTTTTCTCTTTTGTTTTGTTTGGTGGTGACATTCATTGGTGGTTTTGCTAACAACCCTGTTCTAGCAGGCTGGGCCTCTTTCTGGAAAGCTCCAGAGCAGCCCATACCAAGACTAAAGATGTGAAAACTCCTGCAGTCCTTACCTCAATGAGCTTCCTCTCGTAGGAGCTGGCTAGTTCTTCAGCAACTTCTCCTGGCTTCTGCTCAGCAACTGTAACTTCTCCATCAACGTTCCAAAGATTTGGCACAACTTTAGGAAAAGAAAGACATTTCATAAGTATTTTAATACTAATCAAAAGTTGCTCTCCTGGTTAAATATTTATTTTTTAAAAGAATATTATATATATATATATATGTATATGTGTATATATATGTATACATATACATATATATATATAAATTCTTTCTTCCTAGTTTTTCCAGAGAAAAGGCTCTTCAAAAGCACACATACGCAATTACTAATTATTTGAACACAGCCACGTTTTCATACAAGTACAATAAAGCAAGTGATACACTGCATTTTAAAACTATAAGAACTGTAGGAAGGGACACGGGAGCCTGGGGAATAATCTCACCAGTCTTTCCCACCTTGAGGGAAACAGATCATGTGTTAGCAACATAGAAGCCCACACTTGCAGCTTTTATAGTGGCCAAATGTCTTTTCTCTCCAACAAAGTTACCCCACGAGGGAGTGCCTGCAGAACGGTGATGTAGAACCAAGAATTGGCATCTACAAGCCCTCCTCGGGATGACGGCCTCCGGAAAAACTCTGAAATCGATGCACGTGTCCGTACAAGGACATGCTGTAGGGAGACCAAGGCCATGGTCAGACTCCCAATGGACACCGCGGACACTTGGGCGCTACTGCACCTGCAAGGTGCGGCCAGGTGTGCCTGTTTTGCACAGAAGAGCAAGTAAACAAAAGCCAGGAACAAACCACGTGGTTCCAAGAAAAGCAGGAGGAGGAAAGCAGGAAAGAACTCTACCGGTGGTTAAGAAAAGATCAAGTGGTGCTTTTTAAGAATACAGATTAGCCTGGAGTCTCACAACAAATGTCGACTACGCAGGCTACATTTCCTGGATGTCCCAGCAACCAGAATGAGACCCCAGTGAGGCCAGGCAGGGGTGTAAGGCTAGCCCGAGACAGGAAGCAAGGGAGGCTCAGCAACACTGGGAGTCAGACTTGACCACCAGGCCACACTTGCCCGTGGCTCAGTTTCCAGCTGCCCAGTGACTAAGTCTGCATCAGGCGACAGGCAGCAGGGACCTGCTGCAGCAGCAAAGCCCCTACTGACAACACAGAACAAGATGCAGGACGGGCCAGGTGGTCTCCACCCCAGAGGGGACTGTCATTCCAGCCACTGCGGGGAGTGACCCAAGAACACTCTATAACCTGAAATTGTTATTTAAAGAGCAAATTGAGCCAGGCATGGTGATACAGCTTACAATCCTGGTACTTAGAGGAGGATCACAGGCTCAAGGACAACCTTGGCAAGTAGTGAGACTCTCATCAACCTAGGGAAACCCTGTTTCAAAAGAAAAATAAAACAGGGCTTGGGGTGTAGCTCGGAGATAAAACTTCCCCTGGGCTCAATCTCTAGTACAATCAATCAACCAATCAATCAATGAATAAAGCAAACTGAAAACACTTCCAGTAAAAGATGATACATGGGACATATGGATTTAGATTCACGCCCTCTCAAAATCCCATTAAAATACCAATAAAATACCAATTTATTTTTTAAGTCCCCTTAAGGAAGGAGAAAATTTATAGAAGAAACAAAATTACAGGAGCTGAGACTCAAGTAGGTAACTGATAAAGAAAAAAAAAAATCATTCCTAGACAGAAGTGGGCAATATCGAAATAATCATCTGACTAAAGTGAAATAACTCACAAGAGGACCCTCTCTTAGAAATAAGGGTAAAACCCAGGGCTGAAATTTCAAAGAAGCCATGGAAAGTCTGCTTGAGAAGCAAATAGCAGGATCCTGTGGAGTAAGGGCAAATGAAGGTGGAGTATCTTACTGCAAACAGGGAGCTGAAAATACACACTTGACTTTTGAAGTTCTCCTATTCTTCTTCCCTTTCACCCCCACTCATTTCCAGAACAGCAGGCAGCCAACATATACCTCTAAGCAAGGCAATAGAAAAGGATTCTCCAGGTAAGCTAAGCAGCCCAAGGGAAGAGACCTATGGAGACAGATCCCCAGGGGAATGGCAGAGCCAGAATAGCCCACCAAGAAGCCCAGAATCAGTATTCACAGAGCTGCTGGTCGGGTTTTTAGTGGCCTACTCCAACATTTGAGTATGTAGCCAGAAATCACCTTACATTTTAGACAAGCACATGAGATGAAGAAGGACCAAATATGTGGGAAGCATAGAAAACTTTTACTAAATTCTAAAGACTCAGAGGGCTGAGATGATTTCTCAAGGCCATTTGAGCCATTAGAAACTCAGCCAGTTTCTGTAGTGCCCGTTGTGCATGTATAACCTTGGAGGTGATAAAGTTTGTTACTCCTGAGAAAACTAGTGTAAAAGTTTGTAGTCTGTGTTGCCTGCTTTTCCCTGTAAGGGGGTAGTTAGATAGAGCATAAATAACTCCAAGAAAATAACAGAGGTTTCTTCAGAGCCTGATTGTCTCCACCTGGTCTTGGGGAATTTTTGAGATAATGACTGTTTCCCACGTATTCGGGGTCATATTTGTTTTTCTAAGCATATAAAAACCCTATCTTCGCCAAATAAAGTTGAACATTATTCCTTTGCGAGGTTGTGTCTGTGTCTGTCTGTTTGTGCATCTGTCTGTCTTTTGTGTTTAAGCTTCCAGTGCGGACTGAAGGATAGGGAAACTGAGGCAGCAAGCGTGCTACACAAATAAACAGAGAGAGAGAAGTGCAACTCGTAGTAAAGAGAGACTACACTGAGGAAAACTTCCAAAGAAAACTCTCATAATATGCACAGAGAGAGAAAAGATGGTATAGTCAAAACACAAGAATAGGGAGAAACAGTAAAAGAAGAAAGAAAAACAAACAGTGACAAAAGCTCTTTTTTCAAAGCAAAACTATGACAGCAGAAATAGAACACTGAATATAAGGGAAAGGGGTAGGGAAATTTCCAGAAAAGTAAAAAAACACACCTGAAAAAAAAAAGGAGACAAAGAACTTTAAGTTCAAAAGGAAAGGGCTCAACAAAGGAAAAAAAGAGAACAAAAATTCAAGAATCTAATTTAAAATTTTCTGATAACAGAAGTACAAGAGTCAAGATTGAAAAGCTCGTTGGATAAAGTGGCACACTCCTGTAATCCCAGTACTTGGGAGGCCGAGACAGAAGGATTGAATGTTGAAGACTGGTCTCAGCAACTAGCAAGATATTGTTTCAAAATAAATAAATAAATAAAAAGGGCTGGGGGTGGAGCTCAGAGTTAGGACAACCCTGGATTCAATCCCTAGTACCAAAATAAAAGACTGAAGAGCTCAATGAGAACCCAGAACAATGGAGAAAAGAAAGCCACACTCATCTACCTCAGGACATGAAGGACAAAGAGGAGAAGCCATAAACTTCTGGAGTGGAAGTAGAATTTCTACAAAGAATATGAAATTGGAAATGACACAGGATTTCAAAAAAGCAACATGACAAACCAGAAGCAATGAAGGAACACCTTCAACACCCTCAGGGAAAATTATTTCCAACCTAGAATCACACACCAGGCCCAACCACATGAGAAGTAATACCAAGACCTTTTCAGATGCACAACCCACAAAAACTTGACCTCCCATGAAGAGAAGGGAAGAAATCTAGGAATAGAGAAATATAGATTCCAAGATACAGCGAAGCCAATACAAAAATGAGCCAGAGAATTAGTCATAAAACCCAAAAAGTAGAAACCACCCAAATGACCATCCACATGATGAGCGGATGAACAAATTGAGGTCTATCCACACGATGGAGCACTGTAGTCAGCCACAAAAAGGAATGAAGTGCTGGTTCCTGCTACAACATGGGCATGCCTGGAAAGCACTAGGTTGGTGAGGGTGGCCAGACCCCAAAGGCCACATACTGTACAAACCAATTCACACGAAACGTGCAGAAATGGAACATTCACTAAGGCTGCAGAAGTGACTGCTGATGGGTATGCAGTGTCTTTGGGCAGAAGGGATGATAAACATGTTGTAAATTATGGTGATGGTTGTACAACTTAGTGAATATGTTAAAAACAACTGAACTGTATGGGGTCTGCCACCAGCCACATGAGGAGCAGTGAATCCTCCCTTCCTGACCCTTGAGGTGGCAAATACAAAGGCAGCTAACACCATCATTCAGCCTCCTAAGAGGCTTTGGGCCAGGCACACGGCTAAGCCACACAAAGTATGAGACAGTAAATGTTTGCTGCCATAAGCCACTAAACTCTGGATGATTTGTTACACAGCAGTAGCTAACCGATATATTACCTTAAGCCAATCAACAGGTGCTTCTAGAAAAAACTATTTTACACTATAAAGTTATACAGATCGTGAGGCATCCTGGATGGCTGAAGTTTACAAAACAGAAAACTAAGCACATTTGCCCAATATGTCTCTACAGCTCAAGGATTTGTATTTATATAGCAAGGGAAGCAACTTATTAGGTTGAACACATCTCGCCTCTGTTGCCAAAGGTGAGTACGTGGTGAGGCAGGAGAAGCCATGCATCCAACCAGGCTAAGTTTATACAAGTACACATCTGGTTTGCTTCATTTCAAGTCAAGATCATTTCATTAGCCTTAGGAGAGAGTGAGCTTTTGAGCATCCAAAGAAGGCATCAGAAAAGAAGTGTGGGCAGAGGCAAGTCATTTGAGAGCCCAAAGTAACAAGTTACAGTACTATTCTATTTTCTTCACATTTCACCCAAAAAAAAACCAGTCAATCTGGAGGTCAATTGTGATTGAATGTTGAATGTCAAATCTAAACGGTACACAGAGACATTTGTGACCGATCAAACTTCTTTTTTTTTTTAGTTGCATCTTTCCTGAGAGTGATCTTTTGGTTTTCAAATTGAAATAATGACAATATAGTAACCCAGAAGAAAAACATACTTCTCTATTTATGTTAATAATAGCTCACTCTGGCACAAGGCCCTGGGTTTAATCCTCAATACTGCCAAGAATAAAAATAAGAATAAAATAATAGCCCACTCTGAATTCAAGTGCACATGGCTTTAAGTCATTGATTACCAAAGCAATCTTAAACCAAAAATGTAATCATTAATTATTTCACTCCATATTCTGAACTACATCAACAGTGTTCAGAACTTTATACTTGCCCAGGTGAAGAACTCAATGAAAAAGCACAACCTACTCACAGAAGTCAGATTTCAAATGAAAAAGAAATGATTTGGTAAAAACAGTAAGTCTCCTCTTTTTAAATTCAAATAGTCAAGACACTGGAACTATGCTTGGTAGAAGGGCAAAGACATTTGCTTTAACTCAGGACTGATTTTCACATTCCAGAAAAGCTATGGGTTACATAACACCCTCAGCAGGTCATCAAACTTGTTAGCATCCAACAAAACAGAAAGAAACCTTTATCTCCATATTTCCACTTTAGATAGGAAACTTAGGTTGTACAAAAGGACCAAATACAAAGCTAGGTCAAAAGCAAAAAATAAATAAGGGCTGTACTTAATACACTAACCAAAATTTGAAAACTATATCCATATTCAGTGGGTTCTCAGAAAAATCAAATAGCACTTCTGCTTCTGCTCACATAGCGCTTTGGGGTTTGCGAAGCATTGCAGATGAATAATCTCACCGGGGCCTCCAAATGGAACTGGCTCTGGCCATTTTAATCTCAAATCAAACACGAACGTATCTAGGTTATTTGTCTAGCACAGGATCCTCCAGTGACCCAACCCATCTAGTTAACATCCACATTATTCACAAGAAAATCTATGCTCTCTGTGCTTGCCTAGCCTCTCAGAAATCAGCAATTTTCTCCTATTTCCATAATGGCATAATCACACAAGTCAGGCTTCAAATGAAAAAGCAATGATTTGGCAAAGACAATAAGCCGGCTCTTCCTAAATTCAATTAGTCAAGACGCTGTAGCTGCGTTTGGTAGAAGCACAAAGGCACTTGCTTTAACTTGGGACTATTTTTCGTGTTCCAGAAAAGCTGTGGGTTACTTGGTAACCCACAGGTCGTTGAAACTTGGAGAACATAACAGTTTTTCACCCCATTGCTACGGGCCCAATCTGTTTGGGGGCATCTGTGATAAGTCATCTGAGATAAATACACTATGCTGTTCTCACTACAAGGTACCAGAAAACACATGGGGTTTCTGCCTAAATTATTTTAAGCAAAACTTCAAATACCATGGAGAGCCACCCGGCAAACAGCACGATAAGGTTGCTGTTTGGCTTTCAATTTGAACAAGCTTAGCATGACCCCAGATGCAAACAGTGGGAGGTGCCAGCGGTGAACGCGGGTGGAGAGGCATTTGAAATTCAGGAATGGTTTCCTAGGACATTTTCACAGACAAAAGGAGGTGCGCCCAGGGCCTGTAAGAGCAGGCCAAGTAATGTGTGCTGGGGAATCTGGGACGCGTGAAGATTCCAGCGGAGAAAGGTGCCGAGGATCCCGAGATAGTGGCATGGCGGCACCCAAGGCGACAGTCTTCCTAGCAGCAAGCTCTGCATCTTCCCCATGCTCACTGCGACCACGGGGGCACACAGCGAGGAAGACAAAGACGGAGCTCAACAAGGAGACAGTTGCCCCAGTGCAAAGTCTGGCTCCGCCTCTCATGGGGGGCGGGGCTGGGACAAGTCATTTATTCCTTCTACAAGTAGCTATTCAAGAGTCACCTAGCATCAGGAAGTAGACACTAGAGATTCAGGGATTAGGGATGTACTAAGGGGGGAAGGGGGAGAATAAAATAAATGCCAATGTGAAGCTTACATTCTAGTAGGGAGATCAGAAAATAAATGATTATTTGATGTGAGGTGTTAAGGGAAGTTGAAGAGGGAGAAAATCTAAATTAGTGGAGATGCACTTGAGGGCTTCAGTAGGGAGGTACTAAGTGAACAGAGACCAAATGAAGCAGAGGAGGAGCCACACAGAGCCCTAGGCAGAGCATGCCAGGGAACCATACATGCAAAGGCCCTGAGGTAGGTGCCAGCTCAGAGTGTTCTAGGATCAGCAAGGAAGCCAGTGTGGTCAAAGCATAATGAAGGAGAAAGAGACAGAAATGCGATCAGAGAAGGGATGGCAAGGCTTTGTGGGCTAAGGTAGTGAATCCTAAACACAAAGAGAAATCCGTAGAAGATTCAGTACAAAAGGGAAGATCCCTGATATTTGTTTTTCTAAATATCACTCCACCAGCTATATAAGAGGGTTAGTGGGGGAAGAGAGGCTATTCTGGTTTAGATCTGGAAGGTGCCCCTAAAACTCATGCATTGGCAATGCAGCATTGGTAAGAGGTGAAATAACTGAATCCTAGGGCTCAACCTTATCAGTTGATAAATCCATTGATGGGTTAAGAATGAATGGCTTACAGGGTGGCAACTGTAGGCAGCAGGGGCAGGGCTGGAGTGTGGCTTAGGGATTCTATTTACCCCTGGTCTCTTCCTGCCACCCTCTGCTTCCCAGCTGCCAGGAGCTGAGCAGCTCTCCTCCGCCCCTCCCTCCCAACACAGTGCCTCTGCCTTGCAGTCAGCGACCATGGACTGAACCCCTGAAGCTGAGCCAAAGCAAAGCCCTCGTCCTCTAAGGTGTTATAATCAGGTATTTTGGTCAAAGCAACAAAAGGTGACTATGCAGAGGCATGACCTGGCTCTCCCTTCAGAACAGAACTTGCAGCCAGGCGCAGTGGCACACACCTAAAATCCCAGTGCCCTGGGAGGCTGAGGCAGGAGGATCACAAGTTGAAGGTCAGCCTCAACAACTTGGCAAGATCCTGTTCTGTTCAAAACAAAAAAAATTAAAAAGGGCAGGTGTGTAGCTCAGAAGTAGAATGCCCCTGGGTTCAATCCCCAGCACTACAAAAAGAAAAACAAGCCAGGTGTGGTAGTGCACGCTTGTAATCTCAGTACTTGGGAGGCTGAGACAGGAGGATTGCAGATTCAGGACCAGCCTCAGCTACTGAGTGAGGTCCTCTGCAACTTAGTGAGACCCTGTTTCAAAGTAAAGAATAAAACATAGGGCTGGCGGTGAAGCTTGGTAGAACACTGCTGGGTTCAATCTCCAGTACTGCAAAAAAGAAAAACAGGACTCGCCATTCTGTTGCAAGAAGTGGTTAGCTGAGAGCTTCCAGCCGCTGTGCCTTCCAGCTGTGATGCTCTTCCAGGCAGCCCTCCCCAGTGGCTGCGCATAAAGAGGAATTTCTGCCCAATGCAGGGCCCTCTCCTGGGCAACCTCTGCACAGAGCTCTTCCCTGGGCTGCTGGGCAAGCCATCACCAGCTCTTCAGCCGTACGGGGCCTTCTTTACCCAACATCACTCTCTCCCACTTCATTGTCTACAGCTTCATCCTCATACACCTTCAGGGCTCCTGCGTCTTGGCATCTTCTTCCCAGAGGCCCCGCAGCTCAGCTGGTTAGGAGGCTACTGCACGAGTCCAAGCAGGAGGTGATGGACCAGGCAGCCAGGAGCAAGCAGAGCAGCCTGTGTGACCAGGACTGGGAGACGGCCCCAAAGAAAAGTCAGTGAGAATTGCTGCCAGCTCTGAGGTCAGGTTCACTGAAGAGGAGTCAGACTGAAGAATGGAGCTGGGGAAACTGGGGGAGGAGCGAGGGGGTGGGAAGAGGCGACTGAGGACGGGGAGCCTGGTGTGCAGGCAAGTCGGGCTTGATTCCACCACGGCCATCTGAGAAGAGGTGTCACCGGTGAAGGGCAAAGGAGCTGAGCTCAGGGGAGAGACGGGGCGGAGAATCCCACTTGGGATCTGATAAAAAGCCAGGGCCGGGTGAACACGCCCCGCATCTGAACCTTAGTTCCTCCTGCTGCAAAGTTAGAGCAGCCACGGTCCTGCACAGAGAGGCAGAGGGGGAAGCGGATAACACAGCACACTGCAGGGAGCAGAGCACGGCCAGGGTGCCAAGACCAAGACACTGCGACCGTTACCTGGTCCTGTGACTGATTCTTACTCCACCAGGCGCCCTGCGGGGTACTTTATTATGCTGTGTTCTCATGGTGCAGGTGCAAGGTAGATATTACTAACTCCAGGAAAATGAGCATCCGAGGGGTTGAGGGGTTTGCCCAGGCCGGGCCAGCTGTCTAGAGCAGGGCGGGCATTCAGCCAGGCCCACAGTATGGCCTTCCCCAGGCCCATCAGCAGTGAAGAACCAGAGAGCCGAGCTCTCCTGCTCACACCTTGTCCAGCAAGCAACTGGAGGCCCGAAAGCTAAAGAGAGCCTGGGGCGAGGGGGCAGGTGTGAATCTTCCCTTGCCCAGAGTTACCGAGCACACAGGACACCCAGCACAGTCACCAGTGGCCGCTCAGCACCAGCTTCACAAAAACCAAGTGTCATCCAGGCAGTGAGTCCCAGCACCCCCCCAGAGGGACTTCTGTCTTGGGCCTTCTGAGGCAACATTGAACGTGGCATGGCTTTAAATTTAGAGATGGAGCAACAGATGAACCCTTAGTGCTGCTCAGTTATCCCTCCCTTCCTTCCTTCCTTTCTTCCTTCCTTCAGTCCCTCCCTCCTTCCTTCTTTATTTCCTTCCTTCCGTATGAGGCAAGAGATGAACTCAGACTGTCCTTCTTTTCTTCCTCCCTCCCTCTCTCCTTCCATCTTTCCTTCCAGTACTGGACATTGAACCCAGGGATGCTCTACCGCTGATCTATATCCCCAACCCCTCTTATTTTTCTGTTTTGAGACAGGGTCTCCCTAAGTTGCCCAGGCTAGCCTGGAATGTGCAATCCTCCTGCCTCAGCCTCCCCAGAAGCTCAGATTACAAGAGTTAGCCACCACCCCCAGTTAGCCAGGTAATTTCTAACTCAAAGAAAGGAGTTTGCCCAAACAAGAAGTCTCCAGTGTAATGCTGGTTGGTCAGAAGTACAGGTCACAACCTGGAACATGCAGGTGGCGTGTGAGTCGGCTGCAGTCTTGTGGGCTGGGATTGTTGCTTTGTGGAGTGTGTACTAATGCTAGGTCATGTCAGAACTGCAGGATGCCCAGCTGGTACCAGAGCACTGCCTCGAGTAGAGAAAAGCACACACCTCTAGTGTCCGAAACGAGGTGTTACAGGTGGTGCGAGCAGCCAAGGACAAAGAGCTTGGCTTCTCCCATGGATTTTACTAACTAGCAAGAGCTCTTGGACACGTTACTTCATTTCTTGGTGCCTCATTTTCTTCAAATCTAAAACAGGGATAACTACACTCGTGAGAATTAAACACGAGAAGAATACAAGCTGCTTTAAATTCTTGCTCTGAGCATTAAAGATATGGCAAGCTCTAAAAAGACAGATGCAGTAGGAGCCCGCCTCCTTCTTACAACCGGGAAGCCTCCCGACAGAGGTTCCATCTCCCATCAGTCTTTCCTGAGAAATCTGCTCACCTATTTAGACGCCACATCTCGCTTCCAGGAGACCAGCTAAATATATAAGGCGCGCACGGGCACAGCTGGGAAAGGCTGCTGCAGAGAGCCAGAGCTGTCATCACACCCTCGCCGGCCACATTCTCACCTGCTCCTGGGATGTTGCCTATCAGAGGCTCTGATGGAAAGTTTAGCGTTGTGTTTTTCCCCCTAAGTGAGAAGCACTTTGACAGAGGGAACCACTTCTTTGCTGGAACAAAACAGGTGCACGAGTGTGGCAGACAGAGAGATTTCTGGCCAGATCCAAGCTGGGCAAGAGTGTTGGTTGAACAGAACTCCAGACCCTGACTGCATGCGACAGGCCCAGGAAGGGTCAGCTTGTCAACAAAAAGGGAAGAAGCGGCCTCCTGGAGGGCACAGAATGTTGTTTTCAAATCAGCTTATGCCAAACTGCAGATATATCTAGGCTAGAAAATTAATCTAGTAACAGAAATGCAGGTAGCGGGGATCTATTTCGCTGGGGGAGGGCCACCATCTGGGTATGTACATGGCAGACTGAGCAGACAAGGGGCACCCCTGGCTGCCGCCCCTGTTGCCCTGAAGCATGGAGAGCAGTAAATAAGAAGTGTTTTCATTCTAAACTTTGGAATCATTTTTATTTGGTGCAGTGAATATGTGTGACTTCAGCAATCCAATTTTAAAGCAGCAGAGTATATATATCAGAGGCAGAAATTGTACATTTGTAAGCCCTGGGTTTATGGAAAGCAAGACCTTCCAAAGGAAATTACTGTACAGTCTGCCCTTAAGAAAAGATTCTGGGATTTCAAAAGCCCATGACAAGGATTTGTCTGAACTGCTTCAATCCTAGGATTCTGTGTCCCACCATAGGCAGTTAGGCATGGTACAACTAAAAATTACACACCTCAACAGGATGTGAGGGGTATAGCAATAGGAAAGGCATAGGGGCTATAGTCAGCCAAACTTGAGTTCAAATCCCAGCTCAGCCACTTTCTGCAAGGTGCTTGGCTGCCCTGGGCACAGTCTCTTACTAGGTACAGAGAAGATAAGATAACTGCAACTATCTTGCAGGGTAATCAAAAATGATACCTTGGAGGAATCAAAAAGGGAATGGGAGGCAGGCGCAGTGGCTCACGCCTGTAACCCCAGTGACTCAGGCTGAGTCAGAAGAAGCACAGGTCTGATGTCAACCTGGGCAATGTAGCGAGACCTTATCTCAAAATAAAATTTTAAAAAGGGCTGAAGATATAGCTCAGTGGTAGAGAGCTTTCCCAGAATGTACAAGGCTCTGGGTTCAATCCCCCGTAACACAAAAGGAAATGGATGACGCTACTAACAGTGCTCTGTACAGGGAAATGTGATAGTGATTAACAGAACATCAGGTCGCAAGCTTGACCGTCTACCCAGATAAGAAGCTCCAAACAGGCACATATTCCCTCTCGTTTCTCTGAACCCACAAAACAGCCAGAATCAAATGGTGTACAAATTAGATTCTCAATACTTCCTGCTTGAATTTCTAACCAATACCTAAGGCTGAATGTATAAACTTAACAAAAAAATTGGTCAACACAAGCAACATTTGTCACTCTTACTGGGAACGCCATCCAATGAACAAAGTATGCTTCCCATAGCACACGCATGTCAATGTTTTGCCTCTGTTTTTATTTCTTTAAAAAGTTTATTTTCTCAAAGTATCTAAGTAACATGTTCTTCACAGGGAGAAAAAAAATCCATCTGTACACTGGACTGCCCCAGGTGTGCATATACCAGATGCTGCAAATCAAGAAACAGCTACAGAGTATAAGTCCCAACCCTCCCTGCAAGTCATATAATAACCCATTTTATTTCTAGAGAGCTTAGATTCTCTCAAAGGTATGCGCTTTCTCTCTTGGTGCACATGCCTATCCAAGAAGTTGGACCGCTGTGAGGGAAGACACAGTATCAACAGCTGTTGCCCTTCACCGGATGCATACTAAGTACCCAGCACTACTGTAAGCACTTCAGTGTACCAATACATTTCATCCCTGCTTCCAATCTCCACATGAGAGCTAATTCTACTGTCTTTAAAAAAATGCATGAAAATGGAAGTTGTTTGGGAGTTGCCAAGGACAGAGGAGGGGGCCGGGGTGCAGGTGTGACTGCTAATGGGTACAGAATTCCATCAGAAGGTTCTGGAGTTATGTAGTAGTGACAGTTCCAAATCTGGGGGACCACCAAGGTGACTATACACGTCGAGCAGGTTGATTTGATAGCATATGAATTATATCTGTATTTTAAAAATTTAAAGACCAAAGTTGAGAGTGTAGAAAGTGCAGGCCAGCCTACACCACAGCCTGGACTGTCCACCCCATCCTATCCTCCTCACCCCCAGCACAGGCTACTCTTCCTGCCCTTTGTTTGTCTATACACTTATGTGTACCAATGCGTAGGTATTCTTGCATTTTGGCTGTTTTTGTTTTCTATAGAGCACAGCGGCACACGTTGCGTGTGTTATGTAGCCTCTCGCCCTGCAGCAGTCCACGGCACACACATCCTGCCAGCCACATGGCCAGTTCTTTTTTTTTTTTTTTTTTTTTTTTTTTTTTTTTTTTTTTTTTTTTTTTTTTTCAGTACTGGGGATTGAACCCAGGGGCATTCTACCTCCGAGCTACACCCCCAGCCCTATTTTTTTTTATTCTTTATTTTGAAACAGGGTCTCACTAAGTTGTGGAGGGCCTCACTAGGTAGCTGAGGCTGGCCGAGAACCCGGAGCCCATCCTCCCCAATGCTGGGATTACAAGCGTGCGCCACCACGCCCAGCTTCAGACCTTTCTCTATTACAGCTACACTATAGGTTGAGCCGGTCTGTTCCCCTAGTCTTTTATTGATCTCAATTCAAATAGCACCCCAACCACCGGCAGCCTTTGTACCTGTCTCTTTGTGCACGTGCGTAAATATTTCTTTGTGATGGACTCCTAGAAGTGCAGCTGCTGTGTCAACGGGGACGCAGTTCAGATTTCGGTAACTGGAAATTGCCAGGGAATATCCTGTGACCTGGACCAGCCACCCCACCTCTGTGGGCCTCGGCTTCCTCGTTTACCCAACCAAGCAAAGGCTCCAAATCCATTTCAGGGCTGATATTCATTTTTTTGAACACGATGCAGGGGAAGCATGACAGAGCTGAGCACACGAGGTAAATGCATGGATCTGGGCTCAGAGCAGTCCCTCCATGCAAGAGGAAAGTGAGCAAGAGAGACCAGACGGCTGAGCCTGCACTCCAGGAAACATGGGCTCTCAAGCCACCACAGGACGGCAAGCTGAAGATCAAGGACACAGAGCCCCAGGGAGAGGGAAATGGGAAACTCAGAAGTGGAAGGCAGGTCACCCACCGGGTCAGTGCTTTGCAAAGACACTTTTGCAGCCAATAGGCAATACCAGCAAGCACCTCGAGCTACAGGGGGAGGAAGCCTGGACCCGAGACACAAGCCAGTCAACAAAAGCCAGTCATTCAGAAAATTAAGGATAAGAAAGTGGTTCATGAGCTGGGCATGGTGGTGCATGCTTGTAATCCCAGTACTTGGGAGGCTGAGAAAGGAGGATTGCCAAGTTCAAAGCTGGCTCTCAGC
>PVLC010008082.1:0-60114 GCA_004027655.1 Graphiurus murinus
AGAAGATGGGCCCCTAGCTGTGGGTAGCTGTCACCTCTGGAGGCAACTGGGTTGTGAGCACTTGACCTTTACATTATTCCAGATATGGGTCGTTTTTCACTGTGTTAGCTTTTTTAGTTTTATAATCAGAAAGAAAATCTATTTTTATTTTGTAAAATAAAAAAAAAATAACCATCACTGGCATTTTTAAGGTTTTTCTTCCCAAATATTTTGAAGTTATTTCCATTTATCTAAAAATATTCTTTTGGGTGGGATTATACCACCCAAACCACCCTCATTTAATCCAGTTATTAATGTCTTAATACTTATCTTTTATAAAGCACACAAAGAACTTAATTAGAAAACTAACTATAAAAGGAGGCAGATGCCTCCAGGTCCACGGATGATTTTTTATCCCATTTTGTTCACCATGACCCACCCAATTCACAAGACCTCTCTAGACACCTTCCCCTACCCAAAGAGAGGTATGCTCAGGAGGATAAACCTAATGATAAAACAGCAGAAACCAAGGGAAACACACGGCCACACGCATTTCAAGGTGACCGCTGCTAAAAGGCTGAGCAGGCTGGCCCCACGGTCCCACCCCTGCCCTGCTAGCTGAGGGGCGGGGGATGGCAGAGGTGGCTGACACTCACTGCTGACCCCACCTGCAAAGGCGGCGCTGCTGACGTCCGACCTCGACTCGGAGTCGTCCTCCAAGGCCTCCTCTTCCCCTCCCAGGAGCACTTTACCTAGGAAATGACGCAGCAATATTCCTCTTCAGTTTGCCAAAAATAAGGACTTTAAGAATTAAGCAAATGCACATTCTAAACTGAAAAGTGTATTTGTTCTCATACAGGTTAGCATCACATATCTTTTTATACCTCTAGAGTGTTAAAACACAAAGATTGCAAAGGTATTATGTTTAGAGTACTACTAAAATCAATAAACCTATATGGAAAATAGTTGAAAGCAATGATTCTCAAACTATACCACGAAATATTTTAATAATTAATATTTATAGATTTAGATTATTGTTACTGTCAAATCATTCATAATACTATTTAACTCAAAACAGTAAGTTATAGCTGACAAGATCCACTTTTATTAGCCTTGGAATATCCATGTCCTACATCCAATGGCACATCAGAATCTGTACATAAAACTTATATAAATAAAAATCATTTTCAAGCCGGGCGTGGTGGCGCACGCTTGTAATCCCAGCATTCGGGAGGCTGAGACCAGAGGATCCGGGTTCGCGGCCAGCCTCAGCTACCTAGTGAGGCACTCCGCAACTTAGTGAGACTCGGTTTCAAAATAAAGAATAAAAAAAAAATAGGGCTGGGGGTATAGCTCGGAGGTAGAATGCCCCTGAGTTCAATCCCTAGTACTGCAAAAAAAAAAAAAAAAAAAAATCATTTTCATTTTATGATCTTTTTATTTTCTAGACTATGGTTAAGAATCAGAGCTCCAGCACTATATGGCCTGAGAGAAATAATATATCTTTTGCAAAGCTCTAAAAACACGTTTTGTAGCTCATGCTCAAAATTTTATTAGTGAGGGAAAAAAAGGAACCAAAAGTTTTAATATTATTTTACTGTACCAATTAAATCATCATGGCTACATTACATACAAACGTCATTAAATGGTACTATCTAAATAGTTACTGGCAATTTCCAATTTCTAATATAAGTCTGAGTTGTGATAACTTCCATAAATTTACATGACACTAAAGATACAAAAAAATTAGCAAAGGAAACCTAAAATCTAGATGATTAATTAACTTGACATAAATACTAAATACTAAGGCCTTTTATAACAAACAAGTGATTAACTTTGAGATATCAAGTCAAATTCCAGAACAGTACATTTGGATCTTAATGACATCAGTCTCCACCCTCCAAATCAGTGGCTTGCAAGTGTGCACGAGAGCCCTCCCCGGAACGAGGTTCCCAGAAGACTCCAGGCCACTCCTGCCCTCCTTACCCCAAGCCCACATCCCAAACTACTTTACTTTCTATCTATCTTCTAGACTGGCAGTTTTTCCTAAGAAAAAAAAATATTATATATATATATGTATGTATGTATGTATGTATGCATGTAGTAGCTACAACCAACCAACAAAATTTGCAGACCTTAGTTCTAAATGGAAAAAAAAAATCTGAAAAAAATTAAAAAGATTGAGGAAATTCCCAGTACTTGGAAGGCTAAGACAAGAGGATCACAGGTTGGAGGAGCACCTCGATATGGAAATAGAGAAAAGGCAGATTCAACCCAAGACCCAGATTTCTAAAATACTTACCTTTCTGTTTTCTTGAAAGAACAGGACTGCATGAGGAGCCCCCTCCAGCTGTAAGTCACAGAAAGTAACAGATGAAAGTAAGGTAACAAGCTGCTAAATCTAGAAGAAATTAAAAAATCTTCAAAAACCTTGACTAAACTTTAAAACTGGGGAAAATGTGAACATTTTTCGGTAAGAAATGCTTAAACATCATACTTCAACACTTTCAATTTCAATACAAAAATCACATCAACGTTCAGATATACAGTTCTAAAGATATGTCAAAAGAGCTACAATAAACTGTACTTTAAAAGCCAAATTAAAAATATTAAGAGACCTCAGATTACTTGCTCAACTAATGATCAACTTCCATTGGAAACAATCATTAGAGATGAGTATTTCCACTAATGAGATGTAAGGCACACATTCCACAGGGGGAAAAGGATTCTCCACTGCAAAGGACAGCAGACAAAGCGCATTAAGACGGTCTGCCAACGGTCCAGGCGAACGTTCCCGTTCTCAAGGCAGCAATCAGACATCCAGTCAAACTCTCATTTGTCAACACGTGAGTAAAGGCCCTGTCTCCCACTCCCACCCCCACCCCCACGCTGCAGAAGCCCAGGTGAAGAAACGCTTCTCAAAGGCCTGCTCTATTCCAGGCCCACTCCTAGAGGTTGGGATGCAGGGATTCCTGCCTATCCTAGCCCCCAGGGGCCTCCTGTCACACTGGGCCCCCCAAGCTACCTGCTCTAGAGCAACAGATCCTCATGGAGTTAGGGCCCAACTCCCACAAGAAGAGCAGACCTGGTGGGGGTAATGCTTTGTGCCACAAGGGCAAGAACAGAAGGGACATTCTAAAATGAGGAGCCGGGGGCATAAACAAACTCCAAAACCCTGAGGAAGACTTGAAGACACCATCTTAGGCAAACTAACACGAAGGTCCTGGAAATACTTTACCTAATGTTTTCACTTTATGACACCTGAAAAGGCAAGGTGGGAGCAGCCTTGTCAAGAGAAAAGGTCAGGACGTCGGGCTTTATAAGTGTGGCCTCATTCTACACCTAGCATTCTAAACATTGTTTGTAAAGGAAGAAAGCCTGCACTGCAAGTGCACACGAGGAACCAGCTGTGCGGCGCTCAGCACAGCACCGATGGGCCGGAGGTCCCAGGCCGGCTGCGCACGCAGGCTCCGCAGAACTCGCTCACCACACACCTAGGAGCTCCACGATGCTTCCGCTGCGGCCGCGGCCCCAGGCCTCCTCTTGAGCGGCGGCCAGCTGCCCGAAGCCCCCCGGCGTGGTCAGCGCTTGCAGCAGCTCGGGAGGGGGCGTGCGGAAGAGCTGCTGCAGGAGCTCCAGGGCCCCCGTCACCACGTTGTGGTCTTGGTGCTGCGCGTGGTGCAGAGTCAGCTCGTAAACCTACAGGCAGACATGGGCTTTCAGCTGTGGCTTTTAAATGCAGCTTCCACTCTGGGTTGTTACAGTTTGTTTGGGTTTTTTTTTGGTGGTTCTTTGGGATTGAACCCCGGGGCATTCTGAGTTACTCCTCCGGCCCTGTTTTATTTTGTAACAGGGTCTCGCTAAGTTTCTGAGGCTGGCCATTAACTTGCCATCCTCCTGTCTCAGTCTCCCAAGTACTAGGAGGATTACAGGCGTTCTTCACCATGCCTGGCTCCACTCTGCTTTTCAACAGGCCTTTGTTGGAAAAGTTTGAACCTGAATTTCTCCCCCTAAGCACTTCTCTAGTATCGTGTTGTTTTCTAAATTCCTGTGATTTTTTTTTTCATTGGCTTATGAATTCCTTAGAAATAGAGCACTTCCTCTAGAGCCGAAGCACACTAATTCAGATCTCCATGTTCTGAAACTTGTGACACAGAAGTAGAGTCATGAGGACACACCTGACATTCAGAAGCACCGTTCTGAGCGCCATGAGGGCCATCAGAAATTATAATGGCATGTGTCATATTTTGTTAGGGCTTTTTATATTATGTCACATTTTATGAACAAAATGAATTTGTTCTTTCTCACTTCACAGTTGCCAGAAAAAACACATGGAGCTCATTTGAATTTCATTATATTTGAATTTCAGACACACAACAAATAATTTTGCAGTATGTTCCATGTGATTTGGAAAATACATTACAAAATTACTATTTATCTGAAATTCAAATTTCACGAGCATCATGTACTTTTGTTTGCTAAGTCTGCCAGCCCTTTACTTTCATAAAATGCATGTTTCTTTTTTTGGAAAGTCATTACAAGGACTGCGGGTGTAGCTCACTGGTAGAGCACTTGCCTAACATGTAGGAGGCCCAGGGTGCAATCTCCAGCCCAGAATGAAAAGTCAAAGTCTCCCAGGCATCTACCTTTAACCTTTAAGCTCTGCTGACAGAAACCTCCATAGGCCTAAATCAGAGGTTGGCAAAGTTCAGCCCTCTGGCTACGGCTGGCCCATGTCTGCTTTTGTGCATGATGCTTCAGTGTGTGGACACTCTCCTGCTCAACGGAGCAGCTGCAGAGCTGCAACGGCGGTGGCATGGCCTACAAAGCTTGAAACATTCGCTCTCCTTCCCGAGGAAAAAGCTTGTGGGCCCTGCGGCAGGTAGCCCGCTTACACCTGGGAATCTCTGCCTCCTGCTGTGTAGCAAGAGCAGCGCCCAGGATCCTTAACTTCCCCTGCCTCCCACTGTCAGCGACAGCTCTGCTTCCCACTGTGCAGACTTACCACATGTGCATGCACTAGGTAATACTATTCAGATAGGATGTGCTCTGCCCAGAAATCAAATCTAAGGCTTAATTTCATCATGTGCACATAAACAGTATTCACTACAAAACCTATTAATGTGATGACTCAAAAAGAAAGAAGTGTTCTATTATAACTGTGTGTCACGTAAAAGAAAATGTTCCAAAGGTAATGGTCCAACACTTCCTCTTCGCCATCGTCTATTATTTGCTTAAATCATCACACATTTTATTTTGCTTCATAACTGGACCATGAGTCCGCTTTCCTGCCTGCTCCACTTCTTGTTCACAGCACATGTGCATGCCTTCCCTTTCCAGCCTCTTAGCTGCTGCAGGGGAGAGCTTCTTGAAATTCCCAAGCTCAGCTGCATGTGGCACGACAGCCATCTTAAAATGGCTTTGAGTACATTCCTGGGTAAAATACTTAGCTTCCTGGATTTCTCTTTTGTTGAATCAATTTCTCATTTTGCTGGAATACCTCCTCAAACCATTTTTTTTTTCAAAGAGCACACAAGAAAAGCCCACTGAGCCTGTCTACCAGTGTCCACACGTGCACCCTCGTGCTCAGCGTGCTGTGCACTGGAGCAGGGGGCCAGCCCAGGGGCCCGGGGCGGACACCACACCTGAAACACTGGCCAGCGTATCCCAGCACCCACCCAACGCCCAGCACCTCTCATCAGCATTTCCCGAGTGGGGAGCACATCTGTGACGTCTCTGTGCGGGGCTGGGGGCTGAGGGGCTGATGTGACAAGCAGCACCTCCTGGTGATGACAGTGACACACGGGAGTCACTGCTGGAGCAGACCTAGGACAGGAAGCCCACACGGCGAGCCCCTGGCTCAACCACGTCTCAACCAAACTGACGGGGTCTTGGAGTATCATCATCGAGTGAAGGGGCCAGTTACCCCGTGGCTCCCACCTGGACAAGCTGCTCTGTAGAAGGGGAGACTTCCATCTCTTTCCGGGTCACCCCAAAGCTGCCTTTCAGGCTTGTGTCCTTGACCTGTTGCTGCAGCAAGGGCACCAGATACCTCAACGTGAGCAGCACGCCGAGGATCAGCAGTGTGGGGTGCTCTTCCTCCACGGGAACCAGCAGACCTGCAAAGGCAGTCACAGGGCTTCTTACAGGTGACCTGCTCTTGTACTCTGTTAAAAAGTGACCCACAGGAGAGCCCTACTCTCGGGCGGGTAATGAGCAATACAGACAGTACCCACATTACTGCAGAAGGAAGGACGGGCTGTATGCCCGGATCCTCACTGGAGAGGCCGGCAGTTACTGCATGTCACCGTCCACGTGCTCCTTCACCAGTCAGTGCTGTTTCCAGTTACCCACACAGTCGGAAAAACCACCAGCTGCCCACAGAGAACCCACGGGGAGCCAGGCACTGCCTCAGACCTCAGGGGAGTGGGGGGGAGGGGGGGACCAGGCTGGGAAGGCAGGAGGGGCGACACTGGCCCAAGCCCACTGCCCAGCCAGGTGTCCGTGGGCACAGCTGCATTCTACACAGGCACAAAGACTCCACGTGTGCTCACGGCAGCTGCAACACAGTTCACATCTACCCGCCAGCCAGTGGCCAATGGCCAGGACTGGAAGCTGAGGGACAGGCTGGTTTTAAGGCTTTTTCAAAGGTCTATCTTGCGTCAACACTGGCAACTGGACCACTTGCACGCCTCCGCCTTACCTAGCAGCACATTTAAGAGCCAGCTATAAAAGTACTGAGTCCTCCTGGAGTGCTGGCAGATGCTCACTGCTGAGCTGGCCGCGGTCCGCCGGACAGTCGGGGAGCTGGACTTCAGGTTCGCTATGAAAGCCTTCAACAGAACCTGAAAGCCAAAACCCAAGCTGATGAAGGGTGCGACACCTGGGAAGCTCACCACACGGTTCATAAACTGGACTCATTTAGGAGCTCTGCGACCGCCACTGGGCTCTGTGGTAAAGTTTGTCTAGCATGCTGGTGACCTGGGCTTCATCCCCAGCAGAACAGAATAGAACAGAATGAAAAAGAATCAGGAACTTCAAATTCTTGCAGAGCATAAATTATAAACAATTGTGACTATTCCTACAACTGAATGAAAGAACACCAAACCTGAGATAGTTAAGAGCAGTTTATAAACATGTAGTCTATTTACCTGCTTATAAACTATATAAGGGACTTGGATCAGCATCTAAAAAGGTGCACCCACATTATTTGGGGACAAAGTGAACAATGTCATTGCATAAAATGGAACTGGATGTGGTGGCACAAGCCTGTAATCCCAGTACTTGAGAGGCTGATCTGGGAGGATCATAGGTTCAAGGCCAGCTTCAGCAACTAAGCGAGACCCTTAGCAATGTAGTAAGACCTCATTTCAATATAAAAAATAAAAAGGTCTGGGGTAAAGCTTAGAGGTAGAATACCTCTGGGCTCAATCCCCAGCACCACAAATTAATTAATTGATTAATGGATTAATTGATTAATTAAAAATAAAAAGGGCTAAAGGGTAGCTCAGAGGTAGAATGCCCCTGGGTTCCTCTAGGATGACACCAAGGAGAAGAGGCTGTAATTCCAACAATGGCCATTTCAATCTTAACAAAAACTATCCAGAAAATGAGACCAGGTGACCACTTAGCTACATTCATACGGTAACCATGTTACTAAAGAACTTCCATTCCCAGGATGTGGGGTGTGGCTCAATGTTACACCACCTGCCTAGCCTATGTGAGGCCCTGGATGCCCTCGGCGCGCAGGGGGACACATCCACTCCCACCAAGCTAACCCATGATCCGAGCCAAGACTTCGCCCAGTTATCAGGTAAACACAGCCGGGAGCTCTACACCCAGGCAAGCAGCGCAGACGCATCGACTGGTGTCTGCTCCCCAAGTCTCTCTTCAAAAGGGAGGTTGCACAGACTGGCTCTCGGAGGCTTATCAAGTCTCAGTGACTCCGTGGATGAGACTCTGGGACACGCGAGGCAGAGACCACAAGCCCACCCTGGTGGGGAGCTGTTGCCGTCCTCCCGGACCCTACTGCCTGGAGAATCCATCAGCTTGGCGCTGACAAATGTGTTCAGCTGCAAGACATTAGCATCTTACAGAACTCCTTTTAAAACACAAATAAACATCATTGAAAAAGTAAATTAAGAAACATTCTGAGCTGGGCATGGTGGTCACGCCTGTAAGCCCAGTACTTGGGAGGCTGAGACAGGAAGATGGCAGGTTTGCAGCCAGTCTCAGCAATTTAGTGAGGCCCGCCACAACTAGTGAGAGCCTGTTTCAAAATAAAAAATAAAAATAAAGGGTTAGGGGGTATAGCTCAGAGGTAGAATACCCTGCATTCAATTCCAGTACTACCGAAAAAAAAAAAAAGAAACATTCTGTATTAGTCCAACTCGCAGATTCAGCAACTTAGTGAGGCTGTCAGCAAACTAGTGAGACCCTATTTCAAAATAACACAGGGCTGAGGGTATAGTTCAGAGGCAGAATGCCCATGGGTTCAATCCCCAACACAGAAAAAAAAAAAAAAAGGCAATTTATTAACTCCAAGAAAACAGAAATCACAAATAACCAGTCATGACTATTTACTGTACATACTAAATATTAAGATAACTTTAATAGCCGGGCGTGGTGGCGCACGCTTGTAATCCCAGCATTCGGGAGACTGAGACCAGAGGATCCGGGTTCGCCGCCAGCCTCAGCTACCTAGTGAGGCACTCCGCAACTTAGTGAGACTCGGTTTCAAAATAAAGAATAAAAAATAGGGCTGAGGGTATAGCTCGGAGGTAGAATGCCCCTGAGTTCAATCCCCAGTACCGCAAAAAAAAAAAAGGTAACTTTAGTAAAAAGACAGTTAAAGGGATAGAGCTAAATTCATCTCTTCTATAGTTTAAAAAAAAGTCTAATATTTAAAAATGCAAAAATAGCAGTTCAAACACGTTATTTAGAAATGTGGCAGTACATACCAGAAGATACACTAAGAGCTATGTTTGCCTCTGAGATATGAAGGGGCTACTATCTTTATTTTAGTACTCCTGGATTTTTCTAAAGCAATAAAAAGCTGGTAATAAATTCAAACAGGCAGGGGAGCAAAGGAATCGATTTTTGTTTTAAGTGCCAAAAGTCCAGGAGGTAACAGTGACTATTGAAAAAGGGGGAAAAAAAAAAAATCCCACAGCTGGGCACAGGCCTGTAATCCCAGTACTTGGGAGAAACTAAGACAGGAGGGTTGCAGGCTCTAGGTCAGCCTCAGCAACTTAGCAAGACTATGTTTCAAAATAAAAATGTTTTAAAAGGACTCGGGGTAGAGTTTCAAGGTAGAATGCCCGAGTTCAATTCTCATTTAAAAAACAAAAGTTCAAGTTAGTATTGTTTTACTCAAATGGTGACCTAATTATGGAAATGACAAGAACTAAAACTACAAGGACATCGACCATCTGCCTGGCCTCGAAGACCCGCCAGTGACAGTTACCATAGAGGCACTTGCCCTCAGCAGACCCCTCCGAGCATGCCCTCGACTGCCTAGGAGCATCCCATCCTGAAAAGGGAGGCATGTCAGCGCCATGCAGAGTGCTTGCCACTGCACAGGACCATTTAGTTACTACACTAAGTGCTCTGGATTCATCACCCCCCTCCTTATTCCAAAACCCACAAAATCAGTTTTAAATTAACCTCCTAATCCTACTGGGTTACTACAAGACTCTGAAGCTCAGGGAAAAACATAGGAGGCTAATAATTTACCCAAGGTCACTGCACTCTCAGAACGGAACACCTTATGTGGCTACCCTGCATGTCCCATGTTTCAGAGTAGGAAGGAAACAAGCTAAGAGCGGCTGGCTGACTTGCCTAATGGGAAGGAGGTAGCCAGGAGGGCAGAATCCAGCCAAGTGCGCTCACCACTGCACTCCACGGCCTCCCAGAAGGGCTGCTCAGGCCCAAGCGCAGGACTGAACCACAAAAAAGGAGGAGCCAAGAATCCTGCAATCTGCAGACCATAAAGAGTCATAACTTGCAGACATCATAAACAAAACACCAAAGCACGCCTGAGGGTGGCGGACCGGGATGCAGAGCAAACAGGAAGCGAGCTGGCCCCGGCAGCTACAGGACACTCGCGCCACAGGGCCTGTGAGCTCCCCTCCCTGCAGTCCTGGCACAGTCTGTCTCGGCTGGGTGCAGGGGCCAATCCTTGGTGCCAGACACCAATCTGCTCTACAAAAGTGCCTTTTGAGTTTGCATCTGTGAGCCACCCCCCACTGACTCTTCACCCCAGAGCAGGAACGCAGAGGTGGAGAAGCTCTGGGGTCCCTCAAATGACACGGGCGACAGTGGTCTCCACTGTGAAGCACAACACAACCAAGAAGTTCTTTCGAATGACTTTGTCCACAGCCCGAAGCCCACAAGACGGACGCATCACATCATTCCTGCACCTCCGCCTGGAGGCAGCAACCATACCTTAATTTCATTGTCGTTTGCAAAATTGCCAAAAGAAGCCATAATTTTGGGAACGGCTGCAGCCAGTGTCTCCTGCACTGATTCCTCAGGCCTCTTGCTTGTTCGAGTCAGACATGGAAGAAGGTTCACCAGGTAAGGCCTGCGTGTGAGAGAAAGGGACAGTCATCATTCCCCAGGTCTCCTCCAACAAGAGACAGAAGGAGTCAGCTCCCTGTTAGGGAAAATTCGGTTTTGTAAGTAAAACTGGCCTTAGAGGACCACACAAGGCTCGGCTAAGGAACAGAGGAACTAGACGCAGATGAAGCTCACAACCCTTTACCTTTCCCGTAGTCACTGCAGACTCAGAGGCTGGGTTTGAAAATGATTTGCAATACATTATAACAGCTGTTGAAATACTCATGCTTTAACTAGGAAACAACGGGTAGTATAAGAAAACCCTATTTTTTTTTTTTTCTGTATCTGAGCTATACCTCCAGCCCTATTTTATTTTTGTATTTTTAATTTAAGTGAAGGTCTAAGTTGCTAAGGGCCTCGCTAAGTTGTTGAGGCTAGCTTTGAACCTGCAATTCTCCTATCTCAGCCTCCCAAATACTGGGAGTACAGGTATACACCCCCACGCCCTGCTAAGAAAACCCTACTTTAAAACAAAAATTTTGCAAGGTGTGGAAGAGCTGACCACAATCCTGTTTAGTTTCTCAATCCATTAAGATCCCAGTACTTGGGAGGCTGAGACAGGAGGATCACAGGTTCAAGACCAGCCTCAGCAACTTAGAGGAACCCTGTTTAAAAAAAAAAAAGGCTGGGGATGTAGCTCAGAAGAATACTCCTGGGGTTCAATCCTTAGTAAAAAAAAAAAAAAAAACGAAAGTGAATAAAACTTTTATGAGAACGGAGCATTACTAGCTGGACATGGTGGCACATACTTGTGGCAATACTTGGGAGGCTGAGACAGGAGGATCATAGGTTCAAGGACAGCCTCAGCAAGTAGTGAGATTCTCATCAACCTAGCGAGACCCTGTTTCCAAATAATAATAAAATCAGGCTGGGGGTGTAGCTTGAAAGTAGAATGCCTCCGGTTTCAATCCCCAATACCACACATACACACACACAAAAAGAAAAGAGAAAAAGGAGCATAACAAACTCGAACTAAATGAGGTACAACCTGGCCCTCTAGTGAGGAAAACAGAACAGGCAGGGTAGGAGCAGACAGGCAGCCAAGGCCAGGAGAGGCCCTGAGCGGGATGCCAGGTGCCTGCAGCAAGGCCTCCACCACCAGTGGCTGAGCGAGGTGGCCAGCAGGGCCAGAGACTGCGCTGCAGACTTCCAGAAGCAAACACCAGGGCATCTGAGAATACAGCAGACAGCGAGGCTGGGAGGCCTCTTTAGGAAGCTGAATCTTTGCTGAGATCTGAGAGGGGAAAATAAACCAGCCGTGGGGAGGAAGAGAATCCAGGCAGTGTCTGAGGCGACAGGACCACAGGCCAGGCTGCCCAGCCTGGGGGAGGAGGTAAGACTTTTTCTGAATGGCATGAGGATGTGTAAGAGAAGTTTAAGTAAGAGAATGGTAGGACAATTATGTATTTCTAAGATCACTTTGGCTGCTATGTAGTGAACCTGGCATATGTTGCTTCAGAAATATAACAAATAAGTTCAAATAAGATTAGCTGGGCTAAGGGTACCGCTCAGTGGCAGAGCACACGTTACTAGTACGTCCAAGGCCCTGGGTGCAATTCCAAGTACCAAAAAGGGGGGTAGGGGTGGAGGGAGAAAGAATGAAGAAACAAGGATAATAGGAGGAAAAGGATTTTATAAAGAAAAATTTCCTTACTGATTGTACCTCTGCGGCCATATAAGATTTGTACTGACACTCAACCTCAATTAACCAAACCACTGTTTCACTGTAATAGTAAAATTCAGGCCACTCGAGCAGTTACTCAGGGATAGACTGAGGGTTCTCTTGGACACCCACACATGTCGCTGACTGAGGAGAGCAGGGAAGAGCTCATGGAAACCACAGTCCTGCCTTGTTTCTCAAAACTTCATGTACAGTTCAATACCCATCTTTGTAACCCATGTGTCAGACAAATGCCTAGCTTCCTAGAATTCCTGTAGTTGGTGATAACAAGGTTGGTACTTCAACCTTCAACCATTTGACAAGTATCTTTTTTTTTTTTTCAGTACTGGGGATTGAATTCAAGGGTATTCTACCTCCGAGCTATACCCCCAGCCCTATTTTTTATTCTTTATTTTGAAACAGGGTCTCACTAAGTTGTGGAGTGCCTCACTAGGTAGCTGAGGCTGGCCTCGAACCCGGATCCTCCAGTCTCAGCCTCCCGAATGCTGGGATTACAAGCGTGCGCCACCACGCCCGGCGTGACGAGTATCTTTTTTTTTTTTGTGGTACTGGGGATTGAACTCAGGGGCATTCTACCTCCGAGCTACACCCCCAGCCCTATTTTTTAATTCTTTATTTTGAAACCGAGTCTCACTAAGTTGTGGAGTGCCTCACTAGGTAGCTGAGGCTGGCCTCGAACCCGGATCCTCCAGTCTCAGCCTCCTGAATGCTGGGATTACAAGCGTGCGCCACCACGCCTGGCTTGTGACGAGTGTCTTTTAACAACTGCCCTGTGCAGATAATGTTGCTGGCTTAGGGCTGCGGCAGGTAATTAGAAGGCAAGACCCCTGCCGCACATGGTGGGGTGCACATCCTGATGGAACGGGAAACACGCACTTGTAAAATGACAAGAACACACCTGTCAGGGATTAGTGCTACAAAGGAAGTACAGGTAGGCCAATGTCGACCACAATTTGGAGGGGCAGAGAGGACAGGGGAGCCCTCTGAAGAAGGGATGTAGGAGGTAAAACATCACAGATCAGTAGGAGCTGGCCACCCACCAAAAACGGTAATAAAAATAACCCAGAAGTGCTGCTTACCTGCATTTCTGAGGCCGGACGAGGTGAGCCAGCTCAGCAAACCTCCACAGGGCCGCACGCAGACTCCGAGGGGCACCGTTCTGCGTGGTGTAACGAGGGATGGGTTAGGCTCAGAGCCACACGCACTAGTCCCTGAAGTGCGCAAGGCAGCCCTTCTCACCGCTCCCCTCTGCTCAGGGAAAAGTCAGTGTCTAAAACACCTGGGAACTGCTGTGCAGATCCCAGCGTGCTTCAATTACAATGATAGTGCCATTTTCACTTCCATCTCATCTAACAAAAATTTAAAGTAAGCTTCTGGAGAAAAACAAAGTCTACTTTACCAAACAGCATTTCCTTCTAACAATTTCACTTAATAACTATAAGACAAAATGTCACACACACTGCTCAACACAGTAAAACAATACCATCTTTTCAAAAATGGAAAGTAAAGGCCCACCTTTTTAATCTCCTTATAGAGTTCTAACTGTAACCTGGGAAGATTAGAATCCATCAAAGCCTAGAAGAAAACACAACACATGTGTTTATGGAAGACACATTTCATTCACTGTTCTGAAGAAAGCAAAAAGGCAGCCAAAATTTCAATTTGAGAGCAAAAGTACAATGTAATAGCAACTACATCAGGAAGCTATTAATTAAGAAAGAAGCAAACGTATGCTGAAGTTTCTAAATACGCTAGGTACATATCACCCACTGGATTTTTTTTTTCCTTTTTTTGGTACTGGGGATTGAACCCAGGAGCATTCTACCTCTGAGCTACACCCCCAGCCCTATTTTTTATTTTTTAGTTTGAAACAGAGTCTCACTAAGTTGCAGAGAGCCTCACTAAGTAGCCAAGGTTGACCCTGTTTCAAAACAAAAAAATAAAAACAAAAAAGGGCTGGGGGTGTAGCTCAGAGGTAGAATGCCTGAGTTCAATCCCTAGTACCACAAAAAAATAAAATGGCACTGTAAATGTTTGCCCACCAAGAGAGGAGAATACAACAAAGCCCTTTTCTTGCAGGGTCATGTATATAGCACCTGATGTCCACTGACACAGCGAACTTGAAAATTTAAGCAGAGACACACTTCAGGAGGTTGATCTGAACTATTGAGATGGCCCCAAAATGGTTAAGTCCCGATTCCACAGCTGCAGTTCACACTAAAAGTCCTTTAATGAGCAAACCAACTGGACAAACGTGTATTGAAACACGACTTTCAAACAGAATCAACAGCAGCTTCCTCCCAGCCCGCAACGGCAGCCCTGAGGACAGCGTCCGCGCAGCGCTCACTTTTATGACTTTGTTGAGGCACTCATCAGCCACCATCCTGACATCCGACTCCGCATCATCACTGCACAGCAGAAAGAGCTCCATAGCGATGCCCAGAAGCTTCTGAAATTCTGGAGAATTTCTAAGTGAAAAAAGAAAAGAAACTGTCATAGCCAGGAGGAGCCCAAGGAGACAAGATGAAGCAGAGATGATGCAAGGGAGCGAGGTACTCGGTGTCCTGGATGGGATTCTGGACCACAAAAGGGACATTACATACAAATAAAGGAAATGTGAATCAAGTTGGTTATTAGTTAATAATGCATTGATATGGATTCATTAATTGTGAAAAATGTACCACACTAAAATAAAATGCTAATTAATCAAGGTAACTGGATGTGAGGTATATGTAAACTTTCTATATTTTTGTTTTTCCCTAAGCCTAAAACTGTTGCATAATAAGGTTTATTAACAAGAGACTATACTTGCAAAACAAATCGTTTTTTAAGTTTAAATTTAAAAACCTGCCGGGTGTGGTGGCGCACGCTTGTAATCCCAGCATTCGTGAGGCTGAGACCGGAGGATCTGGGTCTGCGGCCAGCCTCAGCTACCTAGTGAGGCCCTCCGCAACTTAGTGAGACTCGGTTTCAAAATAAAGAATAAAAAATAGGGCTGGGGGTATAGCTCGGAGGTAGAATGCCCCTGAGTTCAATCCCCAGTACCGCAAAAAAAAAAAAAAAAAAAAGACATTGCTTCAGATAGCTAAATCCTAGATAGTCATCTGCTCTCTGCAAAAAGGTGACTTTTACTCTCCCTTAGAAAATTCTTAAAGCCTTGAAAATCAGTATAATAATGCACCTTTTCTATTTACTTTTTTGGGGGGATGGGGTTAGGGATTGAACTCAGGGTCATTCTACTTCCAACCTATACCCCCAGCCCTTTTTATTTATTTTGTATTTTGTATTTATTATTATTTTGTGTGTGTGGTACTGGGGACTGAACCCAGGGACATTCTACTTCAGAAGTAGAACTCCAGGCCTATTTGATTTTTTATTTTGAAACAGGCTCTCACTAAATTGCTGAGGATCTCACCAAGTTGCTAAGGCTGGCCTTTAACCTTTGATCCTCCATTCTTAGTCTCCCAAGTACTGGGATTATAGGCGTGAGCAACCTGGCCCGGCTTCTTTTCTTTTTTAATCTCACTCTTAAAATGCTTCAAAGTATAATCACATTTTACTACAGACTCAACTCCATATGCTCATGGTCAGACTGCTTTTGTTGTACTAGACAGAATACCAGTATCACAAAAACTAGAGTCTAGGCACCATTTGTGAACGATTTTTAAACAATCAGAGCACTTGTTTAGGCTGTCCCGCTCCAACCGGCTACACCCAGACAGAAGGAAAGGCTAATGAGCCATGTGAAGTATCTCAAACCAGGAATACAAGGGGTGTTCTGAAAGTAATCCCGGCAATAGAGGATGTGCTATTCTTTAAATAATCAAAACCAGATTGCCATCTCAGGATCTCAATTTAAGTAACCTGAAATGGAGTCCCCCCCTTCCTTTATCTGTAGGTAGTCAGAAGACAGGCATGAGCCTAACGGTAAGCACAAGATCACTTCAGTAACGACCAACAGACACAGAAGAGCGAGAAGCAAGCCAGTCTCTCTGAGGAGAACAGGCATGAACAAAAAGCTGACAGGGGTGGCCAGCAACACAAAGCTATTGGAAGCCACCAGCGCAATTTAATGTTTTCTAATAGACACATCAAACTGAAGAGGAGCCAAGAATGGTGGCACGAGCCTGTAATCTTAGGACTTGGGAGTCTGAGACAGGAGGATCGCAGGTTCAAGGCCAGTCTCAGCCACTTAGTGAAACTCTGTTTCAAAATAAAATAGAGCTGGAGGTGTAGCTCAGAGGTAGAACGCCCCTAGGTTCAATCCCCAGTACCACACACAAACACAAAAGAAACAAGCAAGATTCACTTTAATATTTCAACTGCCCTAATATAGCCAAAATAATGTCTGAACATGTAGGCAATATAAAGAAATTATTGAGCCAGGCGTGGTGGCGCACGCTTGTAATCCACCACTTGAGAGGCTGAGACCTGAGGATCCGGGTTCACAGCCAGCCTCAGCTATCTAGTGAGGCTCTCCACAACTTAGTGAGGCCATGTTTCAAAATAAAGAATAAAAAATATAGGACTAGGGGGGTAGCTCGGAGGTAGAATGCCCCTGGGTTGAATCCCCAGTACTGCAAAAAAAAAAAAAGAAGTTATTGAGATGCATAGCTCAATTCAGGCACTGAGTTTTCATCAGAAATACTCCATCTGTATTTAGACTTCATAAAATTAACATTTGAAAAAAATTCATATATCATTTTCAACTAATCAACTATCAATTTTTTAATTTAAATTTAAAATGATACTGGGCTAATCATGTTCTCTATGTCTTCTTTTTTTTTTTTTTTTTTTTTTTGCGGTACTAGGGATTGAACTCAGGGGCATTCTACCTCCGAGCTATACCCCCAGCCCTATTTTTTATTCTTTATTTTGAAACCGGGTCTCACTAAGTTGCGGAGGGCCTCACTAGGTAGCTGAGGCTGGCCGCGAACCCGGATCCTCCAGTCTCAGCCTCCCGAATGCTGGGATTACAAGCGTGCGCCACCACGCCCGGCTCTCTATGTCTTCTTGAAAGCAGCTTTGGTAGTTTGTGTATTTCAAGAAAACTACTCACTTCATCCAAGTTGCTGAAATGACTGGAATAAAGTTGCTGCTCATAACATTTCTATGTAATTATTTTAATAACTACAGAATATATATTGATGTCATCTCCCTCATTCATAATACTGGTAACTTGTAAATTCACTGTTTTTTTCCATCAGTCAGACTTATCAGTTGGATGTTTTCAAAGAACTAGCTTTCAGTTTTACTGATCTGCTATATATTTTTCTGCTTGCTATTTTCTTGACTTTGGCTCTTATTTTTATTATATGTATTCTTCTGGTAACTTTAGATTATACTTGCTCATTTTTTTAAGTTTCTAAATTGGAAGCTGAAGTCACTGAGAGCTTCCTTCTGTTCTAAAATAGATGTTTAAGCCAGCTATGGTGGCATATGCCTATAATCCCAGTACCTGAGAGGCTGAGACAGGAGGTTGTAGCCAGCTTCAGCAACTTAATGAGGCCCTCTGCAACTTAGGAGATTCTGTTTCTAAATAAATAAAGATAAACAAGTAAATAAACAAACAAACAAGACAGGGCTGGGGGTGTAGCTCAGAAGTATAGAATGCCCCTGGGTTCAATCCCCAGTACCCCCCAAAATAAATAAAATAGACATTTAATCCAGGCACAGGCAGAGTAGCACATGCCTATAATCCCTGTAGCTGGGAGGCTGAGACAGGAAGATCACAGGTTTAAGGCCTGCGCACAGTAACTTAGTGAGACCCTATGTCAAAATCTTTTTAAAAAAATTTTTTAAAGGGCTGGGGGGTATAGCTCGGAGGTAGATTGCCCCTGGGTTCAATCCCCAGTACCATTAAAATAGACATTTAATGCTTTAAATTTCCCTCGTGTTTGTATTCCCAGTACTAGAGAGGCTGAGAAAGGCCGCCAGTAACTTAGCAGGACCCTCAACAAATTAAGACCCTGTTTCAAAATAAAAAATAAAAAGGACGAGGGGTATATCTTCAATCCCCAGTACCAAAATATATAAATAAAGCTATTGCAAAATCCCACAAGTTTAGAATCATACTGATTATCTCTGTGTAATAGATTCCAATTTATTTATTTATTTATTTATTTATTTATTTTTGTGGTACTGGGGATTGAACTCAGGGGCATTCTACCTCCGAGCTATACCCCCAGCCCTATTTTTTATTCTTTATTTTGAAACAGGGTCTCACTAAGTTGCAGAGGGCCTCACTAAGCAGCTGAGGCTGGCCGAGAACCCGGATCCTCCTGTCTCAGCCTCCCAAATGCTGGGATTACAAGCGTGCGCCACCATGCCTGGCTCAATAGATTCCAATTTATGATATTAAGGTTGCAGACTTGCTCTGAGGCACAGCATCTGGTCTCCCAAGGTAGAGTCAATGTTCTGCGAGCACTTGAAGAGTGTATCACTTCTGGGGCTGAGAGGAGTGTCTCATCAACACCAAGCAGTTCACACTGGGATAAATGTTCAAGTCTTCCAGATTGCATTTTATACCTACGTGTTCTATGAATTACTGAAGGAGGCTGGGGAAATCTCTGACTTTATAGCTTTATTATTCTACTTGCAATTACTTGCAGTTCTGCTGGTTTTACCTGGTGTATTTTTGAAGCTCTGCAGGTAGGTATAAACACTTAGGACGGTTAGGCCCACCTGAAGAAGTGATGCCCTCGGTCACTTTGGAATGGCCAGCTAGACCCTCCTAACAGCCTTGGCTTTGAAATCTGCCCGGTCTGATACTACTATAACCATTCTGATGTTCATCTGATCTGATTCTTTTTTGGGGGGGGGTAACTGGGGATCAAGCCCAGGGGCATTCTACCTCCGACCTATATCCTCAGCCTATTTTAGTTTTTTTTTACTTTGAAACAGGGTCTCACTAGGTTGAGAATCTCACTACTTGCTGAGACTGGTCCTAAACCTGTGATACTACTGTCTCAGCCTCCCAAATATTGGGATTACAGGCGTGCGCCACCACGCCTGGCTTCATCTGATACTTGCTAGGATGATGAATCTCTTTCTATTCATGCTACACTCCCAGCTCTCACTCTCTCTCTCTTTTTTTTTTTAAGAGTCTCGCTAAGTTGCTGAGGGTCTCAGTTGCTGAGGCTAGCCGTGAACCTGTGATCCTCTTGTCTCAACCTCTCAAGTATTGGGATTATAAGCATGTGCCATTGCACCCAGCTTCTTTCTATACCTTTTTGTTTGTTTGTTTGTTTGTTTGTTTGTTTGTTTGAGGGGAGAGATTACTGAGGAAGGTCATTCTACCTTTGAGCTACACCCTAGCCCTACTTTTTTATTTTTATTTTGAAATAGGGTCTCCTAGGTTATAGAGGACCTTGCTAAGTTGCTGAGGCTGACCACAAACCTGCAATCCTCCTGTCTCAGCCACTCAGGTGCTGGGTAACATGGGTGCTATCCCAGCAATTCACTTGGGAGGCTGAGACAAGAGGATCACAGATTCAAGGCCAGTAACTTAGCAAGACCCTGGGAGACCCTGTTTCAAAATAAAAAATAAAATAGGGATAGGGCATAGCTCAGAGGCAGAAGCCACTGAGCTCAATCCCTAGTACCTTCCCCCCTCCCCAAACCAAAAAAAGCATCTCTTCTAAAGAAATTAGAGGGAGTCTTTTATGTTTCCACACATTCCAGCAGCCCCCGCTCTCCAGTCCTTTGTGCAGACCCAGGCTTCCAGCTGGTAGCCTTTCCCTTCTGCCTGAAACACTTTTTGTAAAATTTCTTATAGCAGTTACCCGCCAGACAGCAAACATTTTTGCTTTCCTATGTCTGGAAGTCTTCATTTCCCCTTGTCTTAAGAGAGATTTCTACTGGGCAGAGTTCCAGGGCTTTCTCTTTCCATGCCATACAAGACGCTGCTCCCTGACTTCCGGCAGGGTTTCTGATGAGTGTGCTGTCCTCTCTACTTTAGTTCCGTTTGGCCCTCTTTTGTGTCTTGCCTCTACTTACCATATCCAATCTTTCATTCGTTAGCTTCTTGAACCACAAAACGTAGTTCCAGGAACGACTTTAATGTTTTTGTGTACTGCCCTTACCACCTGTGATTGCGGGTCAGCACAGCGTGACTGATCGCTCTCACTATGAAATCCTGTTTCCTGCTTCTTTACTTTCCTGGTTATGTTTGGATGCCAGACGGCTGCTTTGATCTTGCTGGATGCTATGTGCCTCTGTATTCCTATAAATACTCTTAGTTTGCTATGGGATATAAGTAGGTTACTTTGAAAGAGAGTGGCCATGCTGAGCTTTGCTCCCAAGCTCTGTTAGCTGGACTCAGCGTAAGCGGAGCTGCAGCGCCCCCTGTCCGTGCTGCATGAGGATGCTCCGTGGCAGCTGGGTTTCCACTCTGGCTGGCACACTACAAACTCCTCCTGGCCCAGGTGAGTTCCAGCAGGGGTTCCTACTAACTCTCAGGCAACGCTATCTTCAGCCTGGGACATTCCTCCCAAGCACGTGCCCCCTTACTCAGCTGCACCTGAGGGGACCCAGTGTGGTGCTCCACAATCCTCTGGAGCTCCGTCCTCTCCAACACTACCCCCTGAGGGTGCCAATCAGACAGTGCGGCCTCTCTGGACTTCTTTTCAACAGAGTAAGTCACTGGCTCAGCCTCAGTTTCCCCTGCTGCTCACCACGTTCACCCCCATTTCCTTGAGGTCACTGCATGTCTTTGCCTGGTGCCCGATGCACTGGAACCACAGTTGCCCAGATTTCCCTCCCTTGTCAGCTATCTAGACAAGGAGAGGCCGTCCTGTTACTCTATCTTAAGCAGAAGCAAAACTCTCTCACAGTTTTTTCAATTTGATTTTTAAACAAATTGTGTATTTTCCAGTCACAAATATAACTATGAGTGTTAACCTCCTCTTGTGTAAGTGTCTTAATTTCTTAATTCCCCTACTGAAAATCACTAAGATCACCTTTAATCTTCCAAGGGATGAGCAGCACTGCACCAACATCGTAACAGCCTTTCCTACGAGTCAACACCCAGAAGTGAGACTGCCCAGTCACACAGTCGATGGTCTAGCGCTGGAAACGCTGCCAAACTGCCTTCGAGGAAAGCTGTTCCACCGTGAACAGAAATCCTGCCTGGCTTTTGTTGTTTGGCGATTTGATAGGTGAAAGTGCTTCTATTCTTGCTTAGAATCATCCTAGTGGGTTGGTCAGTGCAGCCTACAGACTGGGTGGTTAAACAGCACTGACGCCTCACACACTGGGAAGCCAGAGCCCGCCTCCTGGCGAGGGGGAGGAGCACTGTCCAGGGCGGTGATGGCGCCATGGGAACACCTTGCTCCCTCGGTACACCCCGCCCTCTGCATCTCTGCCATTCAGCTGCTCCTGACTTGCATTCCTTATAATACACCAGGAAATGCAAGTGAAGCACTTTCCTGAGTTCTGTGAGCCATCCTAAGAAACTATCAGATCTGAGAAGGGGAATCATACAAACCCACAACACACAGTGGCCACTCCTAAGCAGAGGTGGCCTCCCAAGACTTGTGACTGTACTGAAGTGAGCGTGGTCTTGGGGGACCAAGTCCTGTGACTTGTGGAATCTGACACTAACTCAAGGAAGGTGAGTCAGAGCTGAGCTGACCCACTGGATGCCAGCCGACCTTCAAATGCCACCGCTCTGGGGTCAGGGCTGCAGCATGTGGACTGGAGGACACAAACCTGCAGTCGACAGCAAGCAACGAAGCTGAGCGCTTTACACAGGGCGCGCGAGATCAACACTAGCATTCGGGTTACTGGCGCAGTCCAATTTACTCTTTTTTGACATGAGTGTCTCACTTATGTTGCCCACACTGGCCTCAAACTTGTGGTCCTCCTGCCTTAGCCTCCCAAGTAGCCGGGATCACAAGCACACACACTGTGCCCAGCTTTTAACCCAATCATATTTCTGTTCTGAACTACTTATTGTGTTCTTTGCCTACTTTTCTATTAGGATAATCTTTTTCTTTTCTTCATGTGTATATGGGGAGCGGGGGTCACTAGAGATTGAACCCAGGGGCATTCTACCTCAAGCTACACCCCTAGCCCTTTTTATTTTTTTTGAGACAGGGTCTAAGTTGCAGAAGCTGGCCTCAAATCTACAATCTTCCTATCTCAGCCTCCCAACTACTGGGATTACAGGTATGCACCACTCTCCCCAGATGAGTCTTTTTCTTAATGATATAAGAAATCATTAAAAATGTTCTCTATATGTTATTAAACCTTTGATTTATACACTATCAATACATTCTCCAAGTTGAATACATCTTCAATTTTGTTTAAATAAAAGTAGATTTTTATTTTAAAAACTACATTCCAGTCAAAAGCATGTTTTCCTTACTAAAAGTATTAGCCTTCTTCAGTCTATGATTAAAATTTCTTTTGTAAGCCGGGCGTGGTGGTCCATGCTTGTAATCCCAGCATTTGGGAGGCTGAGACCAGAGGATCTGGGTTCACGGCCAGCCTCAGCTACCTAGTGAGGCACTCCGCAACTTAGTGAGACCCTGTCTCAAAAATAAAGAATAAAATATAGGGCTGGGGGTATAGCTCAGAGGTAGAATGCCCCTGAGTTCAATCCCCAGTACCACAAAAATAAAATAAAATTTCTTCTGTAGTAATGATTTCATTTTTTCATTTAAGTAATCTGATTTTATGTTTATTCATAGTATGTGGTAAAAACGTAACCAAGGGGAATGCATCATCTCCCTATTAATATAAAAATGTTGTCTTTACCATAGATTCAAGCACAGAGACACACGTACACTCTTCTTTCCATTCTATATGTGCTCTAATGTCACACACAACAGGTCTCACCCCGCCCCCCAGCCCCAAATGTAAGCCAGAAGTGGTGGCCCACGCTGTAATCCCAGACCTTGGAAGGCTGAGACCAGGGGATCCAGGTTTGTAGCCAGCCTCACTACCTAGTGAGGCTCTCTGCAACTTAATGAGACATTGTTTCAAGATAAAAAATAAAAAATCAGTCTGGGGGTGTAGCTTGGAGGTAGAATGCCCCTGGGATCCATCCCCAGTACCGCAAAACAACAGCAGCAAAAAAAAGTTGACCTCCCAAAAAACTCAGAAAGTATAAGTGTGTTTGGGAAAGTGGATAGTCAGGGATCTTCATTATTGAATTCTTCATAAATTGTCCAGATTCCTCTGGTGCTCATCTACATTTAGAACCTAGCAGCTCAGGCCACCAAATTGAGAGCTAAAGTAGACTACCAAGTCATAACATACATATAAAGTTTCAGATGACTTTCCACATTAAAACTTTAGAATAAGCCAGGTGTGGTGACTGAGATAGCAGGAGAGCAGCTTGGAGGTTAGACTCAGTGACTTAGTAAGGTTCCTCAGCAACTCAGTGAGACACTGTGTCAAAGTAAAAATCAAATAGGGCTGGAGTGCAGCTTGGAGGTAGAATGCTTCTGAGTTCAACTTCCACTACCAAAAAAAAAAAAAAACTTTAGAAGTGGCATTTAAGTAACCCCACTGGAGACAAAACTGCCGTACCACAGACGCTACAGAAAAGTTCCAAATGGCCAGGTGCAGTGGCAGTTCATGACTATAATCCCAGCTTTTCGGGAAGCTAAGGCAGGAGAATCACAAGTTCAAGGCTGGCCTAGGCAACATAGCTAGAACATGTCTCAGAATAAAATAAAAAGGGCTGGGTTGCAGAGCACTTGCCTAGCATATGCTAGGCCCCGGGTTTAATCCAGTGCGAAAAGGAAAGGAATGGAAAGGGGAAGGGAAGAGTTGAGTTTTTTGTGGGTTTTTTTTTTTTTTGCGGTACTGGGGATAGAACTCAGGGGCATTCTATCTCCAAGCTATACCCCCAACCCCATTTTTTATTCTTTATTTTGAAACAGGGTCTCACTATGTTGCGGAGTGCCTCACTAGGTAGCTGAGGTTGGCCGAGAACCCAGATCCTCCAGTCTCAGCCTCCCGAATGCTGGGATTACAAGCGTGCGCCACCACGCCCGGCTGAAAGAGTTGAGTTTTTAAAGTTGTTCATATTCAAGGAGATGCAACAAAAATACCAATCACCAGTAAGTCTGCATAAAATATGTTCATGGAAAATACCCACTTTAACTGTATGTGTTCAAATCCCTGCAAAGTATGGAGAGTATCCGAAATAAACTGGTTCTTGATGTAATGAGACCACAGACTGCGTTGGCTTCATAAAATACCCTGTTAACATGCTCCTCTACGGGAGGAGAAATATAATGAACTCTCAGTACTACTCCATAAAAACAGAAGAGATAAAGACAGACGCTGTGGCACACACCTGTAATCCCAATACTTGGGAGGCTGAGACAGGAGGATCACAGATTTGTGGCCAGCCTCAGCAATTTAATGAGGCCCTCCATAACTTAGTGAGACCCTGTTTCAAAATAAACAATAAAATAGGAGTGGGGATGTAGTTTAGAGGTAGAATGCCCCTGGGTTCAATCCCCAGTATCACCAAAAAAAAAAAAAAAAAAAAAAAAGGAGACAGATTAATATAAAAACTATTAACAGCTATTATTTTAAAGATAGCAAATGGAATAACCACAAACCAATTTATGATATCTCAAGATATTTCACTAATTTATGAATCTGAACCACCATTCCATAAATTCCAGAGGATTCTCAAAGAACAAACGGACAAGAGTAAATATGGAAGCCCTCAGATGTGAAGAGATCATGTTTCTGGAGGAGCAGCTTTCCAAGTGAATAACATTCTCTGGGAACTGCCCCCCACCCGCCCAGTGGTGGAGAGTCCTAAACAGGGCGGGGCTGCGGTGGCGGCAGGGCACCAAGCGCCTGCCCAGTATTCAGGGTCCTCACACACAGAAGTGAGGATCACTCGCTTCCCGAGGGCGCACCGCAGAGGGACGTGCCCTGCTCCCAGCAGCTGCGAGCGCCTCTACGCAGCTCCCCTCGCCTTGCCGAGTTCGTCATCTGGTCCCATGAGCTCTAAAATGGGGCTGAAGGCTCATAACTGAGAAACAGAGGTTCAAAGATGCTAAACTTACCTAGAACTGCCCAGCTCATATATGAGGTACAGATCGGACTCAAGCACAGTTTTACTCTACTTTTATCAGTGTTGTTTTCTACAACAGCACCCTAAGTTAGAGTATTTCTATTCCCATTTTCAGTACATATTCTCATTTTATTTCATTTTCTTCCCACATTTCTATAAATTACAAAACAGAATCATCCACCATACTTCACAAATGATGGAATTAGTTAAACTGAAATTAAATGTTGTATGTGAAATCACTCTGAAAGCATAAAATATAAATGCAAGGTGCCATTTTAAAAAGTGAGTCACAAAAAAGATTAATATTGCACGACTCCTCTTACAAGAGGTCCCAGGAGACAGAAGGTAGAATGGTGGCTGCCGGGCTCAGAAGGTGAGGGGTGAGGAGTTGCTTTTTAATGGGCACAGCTTTAGTTTTATAAGAGGAAATGGGGTATAGAGATGGGTGTGGTGGTGCCTACGTGACATTATGAATGTACTGAGCTGTGCACTTAGAAATTGTTAAGATGGTATGTTGTATGTTCTGTGGATTTCACTAAAAAGTGAAATGCAATGGCTAAGGGGAAATTTTAAAGACAGAGAGAGACCTCACGCACACCAGGCGCAGTGATACATGCCTGTAGTCTCAACATTTAGGAGGCTGAGACAAAAGGACTGCAGGTTCGAGGACACCCTCAGCAACTTAGCAAGACCCTGTTTTAAAATTAAAAAGAGGGGTCTAGGGGTATTGCTCAGAAGTAGAATGCCCCCAGGTTCGATTCCCAGTGGCAAACAAACAAACAAAAAATCACCAAAAGCTGTCAGTACTAAAATCAAGACTATTTTTCTCAGAGTTTTTCTGACAGATTATGAAACGCTCTTTCCAAGCTTATCAGCAGGAAAATAACATAAACTATTTATTCCAAGGAAAAGAGAAGCAAGGCAAGTTTTTCATACATGCTCATCTGGGTAACAGAATTCAGGAATCATAGGTGCACATGTCTCCTACTGTCACTGGAAACAGGCCTAAAATAGTTACATCTACAGCTACTAGGAGCAATGGTCAGAAAGTCAGAAAAGCAACGAGAATGAGGAGAATTAGCAAAGAAGCTCCAAGGCAGGTGCTGCTGGTTCACCAGCAAAACTGCTCAGCATGGAGCCGCCCTCCGTCACCTGACGGGACCCCATGAATCCAGTCCTGCTTGAGGCACGGGCACCGGCACAGTGCCAATGAGCAGCAGCAGGTGCCAGAGACCCACACAGGATGGCCTCCTATCGTTCCAGAGTCCTGCAACGGGTGTAAAAATGTCAAACCAAAGACGATTTGTACATAATCAGTTATCAGGAGTGCTAATTAAACATAAACATGCTGTTCATTACCATAATGGCTACAATTCTTGTATATAAGACTACAAAAAAAGAAACACTATTCATGAGAGCGTCTGGATATCCCCATACATAGCCAGAAATACGGTAAATGAATCTCTTAGAGACAGTGGGACACAGAGGACACGCTAACCCATGAAGCCTGGAAATATACACTCTTTCTCTCCTCTAGGAAGTTCAAAGTGCAGTTACCTGAGCGACTGCGCCACTATGTTCTCACATATGGTCAGACAATGGTTCACACGGTCCTTCTTGGTGGCCGAGAGCTCCTTCTTTCTAAAAATAAAAGAAGGAAAGGATGTGAGCATGGATTAAGTACCACTTCGTGTGTTTCCACACCTCGTTCAGTGAGTCCCCTCGAGCACCGTGCAGGGGCAGGATAGGACCAGGGCAGGGCTTGGAGGAGCTCGCCCAGGACTGTCTAACAAGCAACACCACAGAAGCGGCTCACTTCCCCCACTGGAGAGAAGCAGAGGTTGAAGGGCACAGCCACTCGCCCAAGGTCAAACGGGCTGGAAGTGACAGAGCCAGGACGACTGGTCTGCTGGCTTTAACTCCACACCACGGTCACGTTTCTTTCACGGGTTCACATCACTGAAACTGGAAGGCAGCATACACCCAACAGCACTTGTGCATTTAGTTAGCAGCTTCCTTTCTTTCTCAGTAGAACAGATGCTGGCAGCACGGAGCACAGTGATGCAACACTCGACTCACTGAAACACAGTCGTGTGATACGTACTCTACATACCAAGCCGCCTTCATTTCTCAAAATCACACTGTTAACTGGCTCTGGTCAGCACACCCTATGATCCTCAATAAGATATAAGCAGAGGCTAACCCCCTCGGTACTCCCAAGCAGCCAGAATAAGCCTCCTATTGATACTTGTCAGCCAGCAAAAGGAGATGAACAGTCTGCACAAGAAATCACCCAAACCTATGACTTCAGATGTCTTCATCAGCGCTGTCAAAATAAGGTAAAAGGAGACTCCAAACAGGGTACCAACCACAAACAGACCAGAGACTGCTACGTTTTGAGGGAAATTCTAACTTCAAAGAAACAGAAAAAGAAAACGAACTTAAACACTCATGACTATTTAATTCCTTGAGTGATCCTCAGGCTCCTGAAAGCATCTGGGAAGGCAGGGCTATTAAAATGTGATGAATCCACTGAGGGCACACCCTCCAGAAGGCACTTCGATGTGGCCAGGGGAGAAAGATCCTCCAGAAGGCAAAGTCGGGGCTGGAGAGGCGCACGCAGGCCCCCACAGAGCACAGGACCAGGGCCTGCATGTCGCCACCGGTGAAGCATCCCTGTGGCCAGTGAGCGGATGTCCTACCACTCACCGCTTTCCTAAAAGGAACTTTTTTTGACACATTCATTCTATCACAGACTGCTAATCATTCACCAAAATTCCCTTCTTCCCTTCTTGGATGTTTGGACCCCAGCTGGACGTTGTGAGTTTCGGCAAATGCATAAAACCATGTAACTACTACAGTAACGAAGATTTGGAGCAGTTCTGTTGTTCCCCAAAGCTCCTCATACCTCTCTGCTATCAACTCTTCTCCCCTGGAAATTACTGACCATTCCTCTTCTTACCGTTTTGTCTGTTCCAGGATGTTCTAAACATAGACTCACCTAGTGCAGTTTTCAGAGTCTAGCTTATTTCTCCAAACTGATGTGTCCTATCTGCAGCATCTTCCTTTTTACAGTAGTTTCCGGCTGACCTGTAGCATTTTGTTTATTTTTACTAGGTGAAGGATACTTAGGTCATTTCCATCAGAAGTGAGTGTCTCATGAGGATTGGAGGTCTGTGGAACCTGTGCTGCTTACAGTCACTTATTGCTCTGAGATCTCCTCTTGTTATCTGTATAATCAGAAATGGAGCTGGGTGTGGTGGCACAAGCCTGTAATCCCAATACTTGGGAGGCTGAGACAGGGGGATCACAGGTTCACAGCCAGCCTCAGTAACTTAGTGAGCCCTCTGCATCTTAGTGAGACCTTGTTTCCAAATAAAAAATAAAATATAACTGGGGGCATAACTCAGAGGTAGAATATCCCTGGGTTCAATCCTTAGCATCACAAAAGTAAGGGAGGGAAGAAGGAAGATATCTTCTTTAAACCTCTGTTACCGCAGCTTAGCATTAATCTAATTTAAGACAGTTATCAGGAGGATTAGAAAACACAGACCACATAAAACACATTTAGGACACTAACTCATCTGCCTGCTAATCCTTAATTTCCAAGAGAAAAATCTGTCCAAGGTCATAAGTGAACTGCATTCACTTATGCCTCAACATGGCTATCCATTCCTTTGCTGTCTCAAAGGGCTCTGTAGCAGGGTGGGGTGGTACTGATAAAAAAAAGTCGAATAGTATTCAAGATCTGAGATTTTCAGCAAGGTCAGAATCCATGCAGAACCTTCACTGTGCAGGCTCCACCTCTAGGCCTGAAAGGTAGTGAGCTGACTGGTCACAGCAGGTCCCTTCTCTCCCCGAGGCTGACTTTCCGTGGAAAACAGGTTGTCTGATGGGCCCACACGATGGGTGGAGGGTGGCTGCCAGGGACAGCGGGCCTCATCTGTCTTCAAGAAGAAAGACTGCCGTGCTAACTGATCAGGGAAGATGGCCTAAGAAAGGCGATTCCCAAGGTCCCTGCAAGCTGACCCAAGAGTGCACGAGGCAGCCTGTCGATCTGCCAATTATCTCCTTCAAAATCAGTGTGGGATCCCATGTGCGTATCATCAGTAGGGTACTAAGAGTAAACAAACCAACAGCTTCCCATTAAGTGCCTACATGATGATGGAGAACTAACTGGCTGGGCCTGGGGAACGCTTATCTCTTCTCAGAAGTAATACAAATATGAGTTTATAAAAGTCCTGTCTCTCTGCTCAAATGTAAGATAAACCAAAAGAATATACTTATCAATAAACAATATGGCTCTGGCTCTTGAGGCCTGCCACCTTGACTTACTTCATAAACCAGCCGGGCATGGTGACGCACACCTGTAATCCCAGTACTTGGAAAGCCAAGACAGGAGGACTGTCACAGACTTAAGACCAACCTCATCAACTTAGTGAGACTCTCAGCAAACGAGTGAGACCCTGTTTCAAAACAAAAATTAAAAATGGGACCTGGAGTGTAGCTCAGATGTAGAACCACTGGGTTCAATCCTCAGTACCGAAAAACAAAAACAAAAACCAAAGAAACCCCTAACTATTTCATTCCCCCATGGAATTTAACTAGGTCAAGGAACTGATTAGTCAAAGTGACTTGTTATACCTGAAAAGTAAGTATGAAAAAGAGCAGCCTTGCCCGGGGCAGGAGCTGGACCAGCAGGATAAGAACAGCCCCAGCCCTCAACCACCCTGGGGAAAGACAAGCATTTTCACTTCACCTTCAAGTGAAAACAAGCCCTGTCAGCCTCCTGGAACTGTGCGATGAAGCCATCTGCACACACATCATTGTGAGGGCAGGCAAATCACAGACCCTAGAGCACACCCCAACACAATCTTTAAATTATCAAAGAACCGTGAAAATATGTATCCAGGCCCTCTCATCTAAATGCTTATCTTTAGAAGGATGTTATTTTAAGGTTGTGCCAAAAAAAAAAAAAATGTGACTCCAGGTGGAGGGTGGCCCGGAATACCCAAGGTGTGTGGAAGCTCACTCCTCTCCTCCTCTGGCTAGCCTCACTCTCGTCCTCGCCAGGACCTTTGCACACACACCCCAAGCCACAAGCAGAATTGGGGGGCGCAGGCTGCAGCAGCAGGACTGTGAGTGGCCAGGCAGGGACTAACTTCCAATTCCTCCTCAGCTGCTGTCTTACTTTTGCCAAGTACTGTACCTATGTGAGAGTTCCTACTTAATTAGAACTTCTTAAGAAAAAATAGGACAGCAACTCATTTGGAATTGCATTCCACTTTCTCAAGTGGTGCTGGTTTAGATAAGCATGTTTATCTCTGAGCACATTTATGTACACACACACACATACACACACACACACACACACAAACACACACACACGATTTAACACCTTTTCCTGTGTGTGTAATACTAGGGATTAAACCCAGGGGCAATCTATCTTTGAGCTACATCCCCGGCCCTTTTTATTTTTTAATTTTGAAACAGGGTCGTTAGGTTGCTGAGAGTCTTGCTAAGTTGTTGAGGCTGTCCTCAAACCTGTGATCTTCCAGTCTCAGCCTCCCAAGTTGATTTAACACTTTGACTGTCAATATTCATGGTTTTAGCCAGACACAGTAGCACATGCCTATAATTCCAGTACCTGGAAAGCTGAGGCAGGAGGACTGCAGGTTCGAGGTCAGTGCACAGAAACTTAGAGAGATGCTATTTCGAAATAAAATAGTGCTGGGGATATAACTCAGAAGTAGAACATCCCTAAGTTCAATCTCCAGGACTGCAAAATAAAAAAAAAAAAAAAAAGGAAGGAAGGAAGGAAAAAAATCATGGTCCTTTAAGCAACAACATCCTGCTGCAGTCCTCTGAATGGCAAATAACTTAGCTGTAACATCATCATTCATTAGGTACAGATAAGAAACCATCACCAGAAGACACTGAAAAATCAGTTAGGCTGTATTAAAATACAAAGACAGACAAGTCTATAGTATGCTGTACAATAAGAGTATTATTAGTAGAGGTCCTCCTCCTTATTAGAAGATAATTGCACCAAAAGAGGTCTACTTAAAGTGAATTCACTTGAAAACTGACACCAAGTATTTGGGAGGCTAAAATAGAATGGTCACAGGTTCAAGGAAGACCTCAGCAACTTAATGAGACTCTCAGCAACCTAGCAAGACCCTATTTTAAATAAAAGGGAGGAAAGGGGGCTGGGGGTGTAGCTGGGAGATAGGATGCCCTTGGGTTCAATCCCCAGGACCAAAAAATTAAATAAAAATATAATAACCAGGGATTGAATCTTTGTACTTAGTAATGGACAAATGCATCATACACATACAGGCACAACTAACTTTTTTACAGAACGACAGGACAGTAAAGAACCTGTGCTGGGAGACGCAGGAGTCCCCACGGAGAAGATGAGCGACGGTGACCACATCATCTACATACGCCAGCTCCAGCTGGAGAGCCGTCCTGGGGGGAGGGGGGGGAGGCGAATCGATAAAGCTTTCACCAAACAGGATCGAGAAACATCCCGCCATCTCAGGGTGATGAAAAATTAACCAGTCAAGATACAAAAAGCACTAACCTTAAGGAGAACACATAATAAACTAGGCTTCATTAAAATTAGGAACTATTTCAAAAAACACTATTTTGGCCAGGTGTGGTGGTCATGCCTGTAATCCCAGTACCTGGGAGGCTGAGACAGGAGGATCACAGGCTTGAGGACAGCCTCAGCAAGTAGTGAGACTCTCATTAACCTAGCGAGACCCTGTTTCAAAATTAAAAATAGGGCGGGGGGGGGGGGGGGTAATAGCTCAGAAGTAAAATGCCCCTGGGTTCAATCCCTAGAACAACAACAAAAAAAAAAACATTTTATAATTTTGTAAGTGAAAAGACAAACCACTACAGTGGGAGGAGATATGTTCATAGCAGTACTTAATAATCAAAGTTTAACAGTCCAAACACACGACTAAAGATTAGGGAAATAATTGTGACATTCATACAATGGAATATACAGTAGCAAAAATGGTCAAACTAACTACAAGATAAATCTTAAAAAGACAACACTGAATGGTCAAACTAACTATAAGACAACTCCTAGAAGGACAACATTAAACATGGACTGCAGACGTGGCTCAATGGTACAGCACTTGTCTGGCATGTGTGAGGCCCTGGGTTCAGCCCCCAAATACACACACACACACACACAAATTCATACATGTGGGGGGGGGTATACAGAGGGAGGCAGTGAGCCCACACTGCACCACACTGTACAATTCCATTCACATCGAATGCCCAGAAGAGGCAAATCTACAGCGACAGAAATAGATCAGTGGTTGCCAGGGGCTAGAGAGGGAGAATGGGGAGTGACTGCTAATGGAGAGCAGTTTCTTTGAAGCCAATAATGTTCTGAAATTGACAATAGTGAACAACCTTATAAACATACGAAACACCCTACAATTGTACACTTTGAAATACTGAGTCTCATGGTGTGTGAATTATAACCTTGATTAAAAAAGAAAAAAATGTCTCCAAATCCTGTCATCTCTTCCCCAAAAGATACCCAGTACCGGAGCACGTCTCGCCTCCCCCTGCTGCCCGCCCTGCCGCTCGCTGCCAGCCCCCCAGCTCACCAGCTCCACCACCCCTCCCTGCAGACCAGGCAGCTTTGCTGTGATTAGAGTTTTTCTTGAGGTCACTGTGGACTCACCTGCACTTGTAGGAAATAAAGAGATCCAGTGTACATTTTACCTAGCTCTCCCAAAGTGAATTTGGCACATCGCAATCAGAACACTGATACGCTCCGCTGACTTTATAACTCCGATTGCGTGTGTTGCACAAGCCCTACACCCACACACATAGCTCAACACAGTGAGTGTTTCCATCACAAGGACCCTGGTCCTGCCCACTTATAACCACTCACCTCCTTCCCCTCTACACAGTCCTACACCAGGACTCTGACCCCTGCCAACCACCAATCTAGTCTCCATTCCTAAAACTGGAATTGCTTAAATGTTAATAGAATCATATAATAAGTAAGCTTTTAGGATTGGCTTTTATAAGCATAATTTCTATGAGACTCCCCCAAACTGTTGCAGGAATGGGTAGTTAAATTTCTCCTTATTGCCGAGTAGTCTAAGCACTCACCTACTGAAGGACCTCTAAGCCGATTCCAGTTTGGGACATTACCACTAACGCCGCTACGGATGTCCACGTATGGGTTTGTGAACTTGGGTTTTCATTCCCTCAGGATTGATGCCAGGAGTGCACGAAACTGCCTGTCTCGTACTATAAGAAACTACCAAACTATTTTCCAGAGCAGCCACACTGCTTTGTATTTCACCAGCAATGATGAAGTGACCAGCATTGGATGTGGTCTTTTAAAAACAATCACCTGTTTCCACAGGAACAGAGAGTGGCACGCATGATCGGCCCTCCACTCGGCCCTCCCTCTCTGCCACATCTCCATGCAGCCCTGCAGGAGGGAAAGCACCGCACCTCCCAAGCTGCTACCTGGCCTCTGCTGTTTTTCTCTATAGTGCTTACCATCACTGGTCTTGTTCACTAATTTAACCCCACGGCCAAAAACAGTGCCAGGCACACAGTAGGTGTGGTGTGAAAGGGATCCTTCCAAGCCACCTAGGCCAGACCCACCCAGGTCCTGGCACCAGTAGCTGGGAGCTCTCTGAGCACTTCAGCTCACTTGTCACTCGCCTACTTCGCAGCTAAACAAATGCTCAATGGCCCAGAGACAGATATGCCATGTTGCCTCAGCTACCCCGGGCCATAGAGAAGCACCAGGAAGCACTCTTCCCTCCCACATGCTTACAGTTCTTAGCAACAACAAAGGTAAGGCCTGAGCACCCCAGGTGAAGTTCCCAACTCCAAGTGCATACAAAATACTCACAGAACTTGCTAAAATGCAGTCTGATTCAGCAGGTGTAAGGTCAGCCGGAAATGCTGCGCCTCCTAAAAGCTCCCAAGAGACGCCAAATCGCTGGCCCTGAGATCACACCTGAGCAGCAAGGATCTCTGGCATGTCTTGTCTCTGATATACTCATACCTGAGTTGGTCCAACTTAACACACTAACAGGACCTTACAAGGTATTTTATTCTTCCTTCCGGCTGTCTGAATAAACTTATGTCTTGAGAGAGGACCGGCTCAAAGGTACTTTACCAAATGGCTGACTCTCTTGGAGGGCTGGCGGTGATGGAGGTGGAGTCTCTTAAGGTAAAAAAAAAAAAAAAAAATGCACCACTAGAACGTTCCAAAGGCAGGACACTGTGAGACCTTTGTACCTCTCCAAAAATCGTCTTTTAAAAGGAAATTCTAAGTCAGGCACCTGCCTGTAATCCCAGTACTTTCGAGGCTAAGACAGGAGGATCATAAGTTAAAGGCCAGTTTCAGCAACGTAAGTGAGACCTGCTGCAAGTGTTCAAAACAAAAATTAAAAAGGGTTGGGGTGTATCTCAGAGATAGAACGCCAGTGGGTTCAGCCCCCTAAAAAAAGATTCTACAATATTATATAGCAATTAGTAAGAACTATACACACTGCTATGGAAAAATATCTATGACATATTATTAAGTAAAAAAATACAAATATAGTGTGATTTCAATCGTAAAAACAAGGATACACTTAAATGCTTCTCTGTATGTTTAAGAAGCCAGGTATGATGGTACACACCTGTAATCCCAGTACTTGGGAAGCACAAGGTTTGTGAGACCTTGTTTCAAAATTTAAAAAATATATAATAGGACTGGGGTGTAGAATGCCCCTGGGTTCAATCCCCAGCACTACACACACACACATACACCAAAAAATTAGAAAATTGGGGGAAGAAGACACAAAAATAATTGTTATTTTAAGAAGATTACAAAGCCGGGCGTGGTGGCGCACGCTTGTAATCCCAGCATTCGGGAGGCTGAGACCGGAGGATCCGGGTTCGCGGCCAGCCTCAGCTACCTAGTGAGACACTCTGCAACTTAGTGAGACTCGGTTTCAAAATAAAGAATAAAAAATAGAGCTGGGGGTGTAGCTCGGAGGTAGAACGCCCCGAGTTCAATCCCCAGTACCGCAAAAAAAAAAAAAAGAAGAAGATTACAAAGACAGACTGGGAGAGCTGGGAGAAAGGCTGTTTTTCATCTGCTATGTACTTGATCATGTTATTAGGATGCATATGTGCAACGTTTATAACTTTTTGACTACTTAATAAAAAAGAGCGAAAAAAGAAATGCTTCCCAAAAGCAGTTCTATCACTTTTTAATCTAGGGATGGGCAAATTGCAACCTGCCTGTTTTAGCCAGCCCAAAAGCTAAAAAATGTTTTCACATTTTTAAGTGCCTGTCAAATAAAGAAAAAAAAATGTTTCATGATGTGAAAATTATATGAAATTCAAATTTTCTTGTCATTAATAACACTCATTCCCTTACCCGAGTAGCTGGAGGAGGTGGGTGACCGTGGGGCGTGGCCTTGAGACTGTACAGGTGCCTGCCCCTCCCCTCACTCTCTCTGCTTCCAGCGGCTGAGGAGCCATTCTCCACAGGCCCTGCCCACTGTCTGCCTTGGAGGTGGCGACTCAGACTGAACCTCTGAAACCAAACCTTTCTTCCTGAGTCGTTCTCACCGGGTATTTTAGTCATAGCAGCAAAAAAAGATAACAGACCATTTACATAAAAAGGGTGCCAATGCTCATAGATTTTAAGACAATATTGTTAAAATAGCATCATCCTTAAAATGATCTACAGATTCAGTGCAATCCCAATCAGAATCCTAGCTGGCTTCTTTGTAGAGTTAACAAACTGGTCCTACTATTCATATGGAAATGCAAGAATAGCTAAAACAATATTTAAAAAGAACAAAGTTGAAGGAACCACATCTCACAAACTGAAATTGTGATACAAACTTCAGTAATCAAGACTGTATGGTACTGGCACAGGAGTGCATACAGATCAAGGGAATAGAACTGGGAGTTCAGAAATAAACCTATACATTTACAGGCAATTAATTTTCAACAGGTACCAACACAATTTAATAGGGAAAGAATATTATCTTCAACAAACAGTGCTGGGACTACTGGATATTTACAAATAACTATAACCACATGCAAAAATTAGCTCGAAATTGATCAGACCTAACTCTAAAAGCTAAAACACCAAAAATGTTAGAAGAAAACATAGAAACAAATCTTTGTGACTTTGGATTAGGCAATAGTTTCTTAGACAAGACACCTAATACACAGCAACCAAAGACAAAACAAATAAACCAATTTAATCAAAATTTAAAGCCGAGTGTGGTGGCATATTCTTGTAATCCCAGTACTTGGGAGGCTGAGACAGGAGGATCACAGGTTCACAGCCAGCCTCAGCAATTTAGTATGGTCCTTCGAAACTTAGTGAGACCCTGTTTCAAAATAAAGAATAAAAAATAGGGCTGGGGGGGGGGTAATAGCTCAGAGGTAGAATGCCCCTGGGTTCAATCCCCAGTACAAAAAAAAAAATTAAAACTTCTATACTTCAAAGGACACTATGATGCTTAGCGCAGTGGTGCAAACCTGTAATCCCAGTACTTAGAAGTTTGAGACAGGAAGATAACAGGTTTAAGGCCAGCCTTGCCAATTTAGCAAGACCCTGTTTCAAAATTAAAAATAAAAGCAGGGGGAATGGTGTTGGGGGTGTATCTTAGAGGTAGGACACCCCTGGGTTTAATCCTCAGTACCATTTTAAAAAAAAGAAATATCTGGGCATGGTGGCACACGTTTGTAATCCCAGTACTTGGGAGGCTAAGAAAGGAGGATCCTAAGTTTGAGGACAGTCTCAGCAAGTAGCGAGACTCTAATCAACCTAGTGAGATCCTGTTTCCAAATAAAAATAAAATAGGGCTGGGGGTGTAGCTCAAAGGTAGAATGCCTCTGGGTTCAATCCTCAGCACCACAAAAAAAAAAGAGCAGGGCGTGGTGGCTCACGCTTGTAATCCAGCATTTGGGAGGCTGAGACCAGAGGACCCAGGTTTGCAGCCAGCCTCAGCTACCTAGTGAGGCACTCTGCAACTTAGTGAGACCCTGTTTCAAAATAAAGAATAAAAAATAGGGCTGGGGGTATAGCTTGGAGGTAGAATGTCTCTGAGTTCCACCCCCAGTACCGAAAAAAAAAAAAAAAAAGAGAGAGAGAGAGAGAGAGAGAGAGAAAAGACAATATATAGAAAGGAATAAAGTTTTACTAAGGGTTTAGGATCCAGAATATATAAACTGCTGCAAATCCACAGAAAATACAAATAACTAAAAAACGGGAAACAATGGTGAAGGCTTACAAGCTAAGTGCAAGAAAGAGTCTGAGTGCCTGGTCTTATTATTGAACTTCCTCAATCAGATTTATTTTTGTTTTACAATAATATCTTGAGCCGGACGTGGTGGCTCACATTTGTAATCCTAGTACCTGGGAGGCTGAGACAGGAGGATGGCAGATTCTCAGATTCGAGGTCAGCTTCAACTACTTAGTGAAGCCCTTTGCAACTTAGTGAAATACTGTTTCAAAATAAAGAACAAAAAATAGAGCTGGGGGTGTAACTCCGAGGTAGAATGCTCCTGAGTTCAATCTCCAGTACCGCAAAAATAAATTAAATCGTGTGATCCGTTTAAGCTATTGCAACAGGGTTTTCGGTTATTTGCAACTGAATGCAATCCTAAACAATAACACCAACTATAGTCATTACTGTCTGTTACCTAGAGAGCAGTAAGTCCTATTGGTTCTACCTTCAAAATCCAGTCACCTCTCACCTTGCCCACTGCCCGCACCCTGACAAATCCATGATCATCTCTCGGCAGAGGGATCACTGTAAAGCCTTCCGCCTGGTTTCCTGTTTCTGTCTGAGCTTTCCTTCATTCCACAGTTTGCCAAAGTTCACTTTAAGCCAGAATTTGGATAAGGCCACTCCTCTGCTCTGAAGTGTCTTCCACCTGCAAGGAAGGTGGTGTTGATCTGGTATGGCACTCCCTCTACCTCTGACCTCATCTATCACAATCTCCCCTCATTCATTCATCCAACAAAAGTGACCTCCTTCCTCAAACGGGGAGGCTGTGGACGCGCTCCCCCGCAGTGTGGCTGGACACCCCCCCTATGTCCTCACACCAACCACACCTGACTCTCTCCAGGTCTTTATTCAACAGCTAGCAAGTCAGTGGACATTCCCTGAACACCTCGTTTAAAACACGGACACTTCACTAGCCCCGACATTTCCTAGTCCCCCTCTGCTTTGCTGCTCCTCACTGATTATCAACGTGCTTTATATTGTACGTAACTCTCTCCCTCGTGGGGGACGTCCCTGCCTAGAGTGAAAGCTTCATGAGGGCACACCCTTGCTCACTGCAGAGCCCACACCTGCAACAGTGCCGGGCACACAGGAGACAGGAAATACGTACTGATGAATAAACACAAGGACAGTCACGGAGAAACTAGCTGGGAATCTGAAGGAGAATGAGAGCGTGTCAAAGGCAAATACCCAAGCACGCCCTGTGTGCTGCGACGGGAGGCGGCCCCACACAGAACTGCATCCTACAGGCTGAACAGAGCAGGCACTTGGATACTTCAATTGAAGCTCCTGCATGGCGTGACATTGCTTTCCTGCAACAAAACAAGTGTCATAAAAATGGAACGGAGCCAGGCGTGGTGGCGCACGCTTGTAATCCCAGTACTTGGGAGGTTGAGACCAGAGGATCCGGGTTCACGGCCAGCCTCAGCCACTTAGTGAGGCCCTCCGCAACTTAGTGAGACCCTGTTTCAAAATAAAGAATAAAGCCGGGCGTGGTGGCGCACGCTTGTAATCCCAGCATTCAGGAGGCTGAGACCGGAGGATCTGGGTTCGCGGCCAGCCTCAGCTACCTAGTGAGGCACTCCGCAACTTAGTGAGACTCGGTTTCAAAATAAAGAATAAAAAAATAGGGCTGGGGGTATAGCTCGGAGGTAGAATGCCCATGAGTTCAATCCCCAGTACCGCAAAAAAATAAATAAATAAATAAAGAAAGAAAGAAAGAAAGAAAGAAAGAAAGAAAGAATAAAAAAACAGGGCTGGGGGTGTAGCTTGGAGTAAGAATGCCCCTGGGTTCAATCCCCAGTACCAAAAAATAAATAAAAATAAATAAATAAAAATGGAACTGATACTCTGTAAATTGCTTTGGCTAGTTTTGCTCTGGGAAAAGGACTTCAGCTGAAGCATGTGAACAGATAAGATCTAAATTTATGAGCAGTGAATTTGTTTCTTGAGATTAATGAATACTTGCTTTCCCAACAACAAAGTATATAAAATAGGATATGTATGCGTTGTACTTAAAATAACTATAACAAAGTCTAATGAGATTGATGAGAGCCTGCTGAGAGCCTCTAAAAGGGACTATACAAAATTGCTTTTGCTTAAATAGTTTAAAATCTACTTTAATATATGCACAGATTATATTTGAAGAATAAATGAGGAAGTATACCAGTGCTTGCTCCTGGGGATAGAGTTAGGTACTCAGGAGAAGAGTGGAACTGTATCATGTTAATGTATTGCTTATGCAAAAAGAATAGATTAACTTGGTGTCTAAGCCACCTCCTAGCCATTCCACTCTTCCTTCCTGCCAGGGCCTTGCTTAGTGTTTACACAAGATACATGCAATGTATGAACTTCCTTGACTCCTACCAAGTAGAAAGGCACTGACCATATGTAAAGACTCTAGAATGGTTAGAAACTATATGCAGAGATAAATCTAATTGTTTTAATAATTCCTGTAAGTATCCAAACAGACTTTTCATTTTTAGAAAAGTTTATCCCAGCAAACAAGTCAATATGATCCCAAGTCCTCAGTTTCTAATTAAACTGAAGACAGAGCAAGGATCCTGTCAGAAACAGAGACCAAGAGACATCACTAAAATTGAGTGGGTCTAGCTGGATGCAGGGGCATGCACCTGGAATCCAAGTACTTGGGAGGTTAAGACAAGAGAATTGCAGGTGAGAAGCCAGCCTCAGCAACTCAGCAACCTGGAATGGGTCTTTACAGGGCGGTATTCTTTAAAGCGTCGCTTCCTGAAAATCCTCCTCATTACTGCCCATGTTTAACGAATCCAGGGCAGGAACAAAATGCCCAGAGATTAGAGAAAGACCTGAACACTAGCAGAGCACACAAGCTGAACACTCAACAAAGACCTCCAGGTAAAGTCCTGGGGTTCTGTTAGATGTTATTAGTAGTCTTTTTCTGTTTCAAAAATTGTTCCCAAGCCGGGCGTGGTAGCGCACGCCTGTAATCCCAGTATTTGGGAGGCTGAGACAAGAGGATCCTAGGTTCACGGCCAGCCTCGGCAACTTAGGCGCTCAGCAACTTAGCGAGACCCTGTTTCCAAATAAAAAATAAAACAGGGCTAGGGGTGTAGCCCAAAGAAGGCCCCTGGGTTCAGTCTCCAGTACCACAAAAAAAAAAAAAAAAAATGTTCCCAAGCACAAACAGCAAAGAACCTGGGCTTCCAAAGAGAAACAGGATGTCAGCAACTAAGCAAACAGAAGCTCTTGTACTGGCACACCTGAGATGTCCAGAGTCTGCAGACGCCCCATGTCCGAGAGAGCTTGACTGCAACAAGGGTGAAATGCGCACACCTCCTTCGTCCCCCGGGAGCAAGCCTCCCCTTCACCATCGTGCCCCGTTAATTTCCAAGAGAAAATAAGAAACAAACATCAGTCGACTGTTCCTAATGTATAAGTCAATTTTATTAATAATTCACCAAGTAGCTCACCACTTACTCGGCATTCAGAATCATCCGAATGCCTGCAGAACAACTTGAGCTTAAAATAAGCGGGTCTCTCAGGTGATGCTTAAAATCTTGTTACTACAGTGCGACCGAGAACTAAACGGAACGTCTCGAGTATCCGAAGCGCCTCAACCTACAGGCTGTCAGAAGTGACGCCTGGAAAAGAGAATCTCCCATTGGACGCATCCTCGCTCCCCCCCCTCCTCTCCCGCCGAGACGTCCTAAAAGCATTATGTCATCCACGATCCCACAGCTCTCCCGCTCCAACCTTGGGTCTTCTCGGGGTGTCCTGCGCCCCCGGACCAAACGGGCCGCAGTGTCTACACCCAAGTTCTCCTCCCAACAGTTACACGCACTCCCGCCCGGTTTCTCGCGCATAAAGAGAAACAAGTTCGCTCCCTAACTTCGCACGCTGGGAAGGGCGAGAAGGCTGGGGCCGAAACTCCCCTCGGCGAACTCGGGACGGGCCCGGACCCGGCGCTGCCTCCCCTGCTGAGGGACGGAGGCCACCCGCGCCCGAGGCCGGGGACAGGAAGGCAGGCGACCCTCCCGACTGGGGCTGCGCGGCCGCCGTCGCCAGCGCGCTGTCGGGTCGCGGGGCCGCCCGGGCGGAAGGCTGGCGGGCCGGACTCACGGTCGGGGCAGCGGCTCCTCGGCCACGGCCGGGCCGGGCGGCGGCGGTGGGGGCGGCTGCAACTGCGGCGGCGGCTGCGCCTGCGGCGGCGGCTGAGGCGGCGGCGGTGGCTGTTGCTGTTGCTGCTGCTGCTGCTGCTGCTGCTGGAAGGACTTGAGAGACTCGAAGGCCTTCATCAGCTTTTCCAGGGTCGCCATGGCGTCCTCCCGCCCCGCAGGGCAGCCCCCGGAGGCCTCGGGCCGTCTCGTGCCACGCGGCACCGCTCAGCAGAGGGGCAATGAATGGACCTCGGCGACGCGGGTAGAAGCGGAACCCAGGCGCCCGGCCATCTTGGACCCGTCCCGGCAGCCCCCGCGGTGCCCTGCGTCCCGTGACGCTGCGCCGGCGGAGGCGGGGTCAGCCGGATTGACAGCCCGAGGCGGCGGCCTCCACCAATAGCAGGCTGAAGCACCGACCCGACCCGCCCCCGCACGTTCTCCCCTCTGGAGCCACAGCCCAGCTGAGATTGCAGCGCCCCTCCTCCGCGAAGGCGCAGGGCTCGGCGGAGAGGAGTGGGCGGGGAGAAGGCGGGGCGAGGCCCGAAGTGGGCGGGGATACGGAGGAGACGCGACCGGTGGGAAGGGGCCGGGCGGGGCGAGCAGGGGGCGTGGCCAGCGAGGGGCGGTGACGGGGCGGGGCGTGGCTGCACGAAGGGGCGAGGCGGTATAGCGTGGGTGGCGCTGTCGGTAGGGGCGGGGCCGGGAAGACCCCAAGCGAAAATCAGCTCCGCTCGCGGCCCCTCGTCGCAGAGCGATCTCGCGCCAGCTTTGGAGCTGGGGGCCCCTCGGAGCCCGTTTGTCCTCCGAGCTGGCGGGTGGCCCGAGCCAGGGTCTTACTGGACAGCGCCGCGGGGCGCAGTTGGGGACTCGCTGCCAGGGGGGAAGGAGGAGTGAATGATCCCTGGCCGCTGCTCTGGTGCAGGAACCCGCTAGAACGGCGGCCCGCGAGGGGTTAGTTCTTCCGGGCTGGCCAGCCCAGGTTCAAGGAGACGCGTCTGTAGGGCAGCGCCTGGCAACTAGCTGGGAGAAACGGAAGGAGGTACTGAGGCTGCTGTCCTAGAGAGGCTGCGGTCAGTGCAGCCAGAAGCAGCCTTGACCACAGAGACGCCACGCAGGAAGGGACTCCCCGGCCCAGGGCGTCCCCTCCATGGGAGCGCACCACCCGCCCAGGCATCGGGCAGAACCGCGAGGCGCTTCTCGTGCCCTGGGGGTGCAGGCTGGCGCCTGGCGTGCCCCGGTCTTCCGGGGCTCCTGTCCCAGCCTCCCGCCTTCTGGGGCTCAGGGGATGGTGGCGCCCCCAGGGGCAGCTCCTGCACCTGCTCAGTAGGGAGTGGGGTTGGTCTCAGAGAGAGTGGCCTGGATGGGATGGACCCCCGGCTAAAGCCCACTCAGGTAGGCCGCACCTGCTACTCAGTCCTCGTTCTCTGGCCACAAGTGGCGCCTCCACCTTCTCTCACAGACTGTGGGTTGCCCCAAAGCAGTCAGGTAAAGGGAAGCCAGGACTGTACTGAAGGGAGTAGCAGCAGAGACAGCCCTCCCGTTCTTCCACTAGGAAGACCTTTGTCTCCTGCAATGCCCTGTGCCAGCACCCGGGAGCACAGGTCAGGTCAGGACACGCGGGGGCTCCACTCCTAAGATGGCCCTGGTGAGCCCACCTGTACATATCCACCCTGTGATTGAGACTGTACATGGTGGCTGACTTCTAACCATATAATACGGCAAAGGATGGGATGTTGCTCTGTGCTTCGGTTGCAGAAGGTTGTGCCAGTCTTGCTGGCACTCTGTTACCTTGGCTCACCTACGATGGAGAAGCTGCCCTGTTCGGCCCACATGGACTGAGAGCCGATAGCCAGAGAGGTGAGGCTCTCAGCCCACTGGAATGGGCTTGCCAACACCACGGAGCCAGTCGGCTTTTAGGTGAGAGGCTGCGAAGTGAAGGGCCAGTTAGACTGTGCCCAGATTCCTGACCCAGGGAACCTGAGCGCTCACCGGTGTGTGTGGCTGAGCCGCTGGGTCTGGGTGCTTTGTAATGCAGCCACAGGTCACTCTGTTGGCTTGCCTGGACTGCTGTAGCCAACCAAGTACCACAGCCTGGGGCTTCAGCAACAGAAACTGACCCTAAGGTGGGCAGGGCTGGCCCCTCCTGCGGCCGCTCTCCCTGGGTGTAGATGCGTCTTCTCCTGCGCCCACACATGGTCGCCCCCTGTGTGTCTCTGTCCTGACCTCTTTTTATAAGGACACCACTCAGATTGGACTGGTCACCCTAGTGACCCCACTTTACCTTCATTATCTCCTCAAGGACCTATTCTGAGCTTCTGGGATTTAGGACTTCAGCATGTGAACTTTGAAGGGATAAAACTCCGCCATAACAATTAGTAATACAGTTGCATCCTAGACACTCTGACCTTCTTTAGGAATAATTTTTCCCTGGGCAGTCTGCCACTTAGCTAGGATACTACATTTCCTGCCCTTCCTTCCAGCTAGCTATGCCCATGTGAGTAAATACGCTCCCGCCAATGAGATGCAAGCAGAAGAAATAAGTGTTACTTCTAGAGTCTCTCTCAAGGGAAAGGGTACACTCACCTCCTTCCTGCTGCTTGGAATGGGGATGTGTTGGCTGGAAGCTGAGCAGCCATTTGGGTCAGCAGTATGAAAGCCACATCCTCATATGGTAGAGCTGGAAGGAGCTGGGGCCCAGGTGACTGGGTGGATCTGTACATCGCTTGATTTCTTTCATCTGTGAGAGAGAAATGCACTTCTATTTCGCCTTAAGCCACTGTAACTTTGTGTTATCCTGTTACATGCTCCTGTTACATCAAATTCTTTTTTGCTTCTTCTTTTTCTTTCTTTGGTACTGGGGATTGAACCCAGAGGCATTCTACCTTTGAGCTACACTCCTGCTTTATTTAAAATTATCATTTTTTAAACAGGGTCTTGCTAAGTTGCTGAGGCTGGCTACCAACCTGCAATCCTCCTTCTCTCCTAAGTATTGAGATTATTACAGGCATGCACCACCATGTCCAGCCTTATAGAAGTAATTTGAATCTTAAGGTGTGTATTATCTTCCAGAAAAGATTTTTGCTTGCAATTCCAGGCTCCCGGAGCTCCTAGAAGTCTTGGGCCACCTTAATCTGAGTCCCAGTTTTGAGGAGCTTGATGTAGCTGATGTAGAGGAACTTGAGAAGACCCTGAGGACCACTTATATTTGAGAGGTGGTTTACTTCCAAGTCATCCTTATTCTTGAGTGGGCTGGAGCCTCCCACAGGAAGAGTGAATTGCCGAGGACCCCAATTTTGGCGTGCTCTCTCTCCACTTGATTTTTGTTCCCTGGCCCCAAGGGGCTTCGGTCAGACTCTGGTACCTTGTCCAAATGAGCAAGTCTCCTCCGGAGAAGTAGCCCCAGTGTCTGGGTCCGCTTGCTCACCTTCTTCTGACTTTCATCTGTGAAAGCTGCTTGATCTCTCTATGTATTATTTGTCTAACTTTGTGAGTTATTTTCATCAGAAGGGTGGGTCTGTGTTCTGTAGTCCACCACAAATATACATGGAAGTTCCTCCTGGAAATAGTGAATATAGTGTTGAGAGTGGTGAGCCTTCTCTGATTCTTGACTTTCACATGAATGTCTCCAAGGTATACCTCACGGGGTAAGAGGCTGACTTCTGGGCTGATAAATATATTTTATCATCCTAAAGAAGTCGTGATTGATTGATTGGTCTTATTCATCATTTGTTAAAAAAAATAAAATGGGAGCCAGGTATGGTGTTGTATGCCTAGAATCCCCGTATCTGGAGGCTGAGACAGAAGGATTGCAGGTTTAAGGACAGTGTTAGTTTAGTGAGACCCTATTTAAAAACAAAGAGTATAAAGGGCTGAGAGTTTAGGTCAGAGATAGAATGTCCCTGGGCTCAATCTCCCAGGACCACAAAAAAAGGTATAAATTTTCTCCTTGAGCAGTCTTAGTTGTATCTCATATATCCGTATAAAGAAATATTATCATTTAGTAGGAGCTCTGCAGTTTGATTCATATATCTTCTTAAATTTATAGGTGGCAGGGCCTTTTTGTTATTAATTCATAGCTTTATTGCATTTGCATCAAATATTGACTATAGTTACATCTGTATTTGACTATATTAGCATCTTTTCAAAATTTTTTTTTTTTTTTTTTTTTTTTTTGCGGTACTGGGGATTGAACTCAGGGGCATTCTACCTCCGAGCTACACCCCCAGCCCTATTTTTTATTCTTTAGTTTGAAACTGAGTCTCACTAAGTTGCAGAGTGCCTCACTAGGTAGCTGAGGCAGGCCACGAACCCGGATCCTCCGGTCTCAGCCTCCCAAATGCTGGGATTACAAGCGTGCGCCACCACGCCCGGCTAAAAACTTTTTATTAAAGTTTTTTTCATGCCGAACTGTGATCACTTTTCATGAGTGTTCCTCGGGCATTTGAAAAGAAGGTGCATCTCCGTTATCAATGGAGTTTAATATACATGTCTCCCTAAGATGTGCCCTCCTGGCCAGATGTGGTGGCTCTTGTTTAATCTAATCCCAATCTTGAGAGGCTGAGACAGGAGTATCACAGGTTCAAGGCCAGCCTCAGCAAGTTAGCAAGGCTCTTAGCCACTTAGTGAGACACTGTTTCAAAATAAAATAGGGCTAGAGGCGTAGCTCAGAGGTAGAATGCCCCTGGGTTCAATCCCCAGTTACACACACACACACACACACACACACACACACACACACACACACACAGAGGCTGGACTGAGAGGGGCTCGGTCTCGCCTCAGGAGAGCCATGGCTGTGGCAGGATGTAGTTATTTCTGACCACTTGGTCTTGTTAGAGAATTATACCTTAAACATTACTCAGTGTTTTTTGGCCCAGATTCTATCTTGTCTGATTAGTCAAGGAGACAATAGTAAGATCCAGCCGCTCTATTTTAGTTGACCTTGCCTGGCCTGCACTCGCCTGTGGTTAAATTTTAACCTTTCTCACTCCCTCTGTTTTAGGTTTGTCTCTTGGATACAGCACAGAGTTGGATTTTGCCTCATGATTCAGTGGGGAAAATCCTTCCCTTTAAAAGGCAAGTTAAGCCAGCCTCAGTAACTTAGTGAGACCCTATTTCAATACTGGAGAGGCTGAGAAAGGAGGATCAAAGTTTGAGGCCAGCAACATAGCAGGCACCCTTAACAAATTAAGTGCTCTATGTTGTTAAGGATTTTATTTTATATCTTGGCAAATTTTCTGTATTTTTTATTTTTAATATGCTTTTATTGGTGCACTATAGTCTCATGATGATGAAATTCAGAGTGATAAAAACACATGTGCAAGCCGGGCGTGGTGGCGCACGCTTGTAATCCCAGCATTCGGGAGGCTGAGACCGGAGGATCCGGGTTCGAGGCCAGCCTCAGCTACCTAGTGAGGCACTCCGCAACTTAGTGAGACTCGGTTTCAAAATAAAGAATAAAAAATAGGGCTGGGGGTGTAGCTCGGAGGTAGAATGCCCCTGCGTTCAATCCCTAGTACCGAAAAAAAAAAAAAAAAAATGTGCACCTCGCACTTGGTGACATTTCTAGCATTCATTTATGAGGTAAGCTCTGCTTGCTTACTTCTAAGAGTAATCTGAGACCATTGGCAATAGAACTAAACTATGGGACAAGTAGGTTTGAAAGTTATAAGATGGCACAAGAAGCAAAGCCAGCTGCACGGGAGCTCCGGCCCAGGACAGTTGCCGCAACAGCTTTACACTGACCCGTCCCGCAGATTTTCACTGCATTCCTGCTCTGTGAGGAAACAGGCCTGGTCCTTGAGGGAGGTCCTCTAGTAGAAAGCTGGATCATCTCTAGGAGAGGACTGGACAGGAAACAAGCTCAGGAACAAATAACTCTATCATGGGGGCTCGAGGAGGCCTGTCCCATGAATGGGGCGACAGTGTGGGGTGGGGTCCCACCAGGCCAGGTCTCTGGTCACAGGAGACACCTGAACAGACACCAGAGAGATCGAGGAACCGAAGAGCTGTTGGTCAGAGCGTGACGCCTGTGTCCTCAGTCTTGAGAGACACAGCACAGGAGTCAGAGCTCCCAGGACACTCCATGCTCCTGCACTGATAACATATTTTCATAATGATCGGGAGGACCAGGTTGACTTGGGGTCTCCTTGGACCCTTCGGAGATCAACACTCCCACTCATCCTGATTGCAAGGGACCTCGCACATGCACAAGCAGGCACCCCAGCCTGCCTGTCCAAGTTCCGTCCAGTCTTCCCACAAACACTCACCCCTAGGCCAGCTTTGGGTGTGGCCTGCCCTTGAAGCGCAGAAGGGATGACAGTTTCCCCAAAAGGGACGTCAGGCAAACGAGTCCACTACGTGTACCTGGGTCTACACCAACAGAAGACCACCTGGAAGGACTTAGAATGCAAACAAGTGGGGGGATAAAAGTGATTTTTTTCTTTATACTTTATTATTTTTTACATGTGTTACTTTTCCTTGATTTTTTTTTTTTTTTTTTTTGAGATGCTGGGGATTGAACTCAGGGACATTCTACTTCTGAGCTACATCCCCAGCCCTTTTTAGTTTTCATTTTGAAACAGGGTCTCACTAAGTTACCACACACTGGCCTCCAACCTGTGATCCTCCTGTCTCAGCCTCCCAAGAACTGGGATATAGGCATGTGCCACTATGCTCGGTGATTATTAACATATTTACCGAGCATGTCCCAAGTACTCTGCTGAGTGCTTGATAGACACAGCTTTCCTCTCAGTGACCCCACAAGGCAGGAACTCCTATCTTCATCCTACAGACAGGGATGATGAGGCAGAGAGGAGAGGGGGCCAGAAGCACGCTGTAACAGCCAGCCTGCAGAAGCCTCAATCCTTATGCTGTGTGTGTGCGTGTGTGTGTGTGGGGGGGGGAATGGGGGTTGAACCCAGGAGTGTTCTACTCAGTTATATTCCCTTTCTAACAAGTTTTTGTTATTGTTGTTGTTGTTTGTTTTTTGGTTTTTGTTTTTGCAGTACTGGGGATTGAACTCAGGAGCATTCTACCTCCGAGCTATACCCCCAGCCCTATTTTTTATTCTTTATTTTGAAACCGAGTCTCACTAAGTTGCGGAGTACCTCACTAGGTAGCTAAGACTGGCCGCGAACCGTGATCCTCCAGTCTCAGCCTCCCAAATGCTGGGATTATAAGCATGCGCCACCACGCCCGGCACTCTAACAAGTTTTAATGCTGGCATTCAGCTCTCCTAAAACTACAGCCTTTTTTTTTTTTTTTTTTTTTTTTGAAAAAAAAAAAATTGATTTTGAGGTAAGGTCTCACTGAGCTGCCCAGGCTGCCTCAAACCTGTGTTCCTGCCTCAGCCTACTGAGTGACTGGGACTACAGGTGTGCACCAGTGCTCCCAGCTCTCTTATGCCATTTCACCTCTGTCAGAAGAAAAGCAAGGTTATTTCCATCCTCCTGAAGGCTCCAAGTCTCCAAATAACTTCCCTGTTCCCTCACCCCAACACAAAGAAGGCTGTCAACCTCACAGCGACATGGCGGGGGCGCGGGGGTCCTCTATAACACAGGCTTGGATGCCACAATGCTTGGGACTGCAGTACAGTGCGTGGAAGGTGATTCTCACAAGCACCCTGATGCAAACCGTACTGCAGGAAGCACTGTCGGGCGTGGGTGCCCTGTCTGCGTGGGACACAGCTCACAGCTGCCTGGACTCCCCACGAAGGCAACCTGAGCAGGCTCCCGCACCCCACCGCTCCCAGCCAGCACGTGGATTCACAGTCACAGCTAAGCTCGCTGAGGTCCGTCCCCTGGCTTCTCACATAGCAGGTGACAAGAAGATCCCAGCTGCAGGCTAAAGGGCAGCGACAGGCAGAGGAGGTAGCAGCTCCAGCCCAGGTCCTCTCCGCCTCATTGTCCAGCAGTCTTTGCCTCGCCATATGCCCCTCTGGTCTGCAGAAGCCCTTGCCCACTCTCTGCACCTTCACAAAGGATGCAAGCCCAGCCTGAGGGCCACCCCTGGCTAAGTGATGTCCCTGAGGCCCTGGGACATCTGCATCACTGTCCTTCTCTTCTTCTCTCTGTCCAACTTAGACGAGCCTCCCTTGTGCAAAATACAGTGCTGCCCCTCCTTGTTCTTAGTACTCGCCCACACTCCCCCTGTGTGGCCCCTAGTTGGGAGCGTAGGTGTGTCTCCCCACAACAGAGGGCAAGTCACCCTGGGCCTTGGCTCATAACCTGACAGCCAGGAGAGGCTCCCATCTTAACTCACGATTTGTTAGATACCAAATGCACCTCATTTATCTGCCCGCAAACAGTGCCAGGTGCATCAGGAGAGCCGGGGGCTTGGGCTCAGCTCACCAGGGCAATGGTCCAGGCCCCACCCTGCAAGCAGCCACCAAGCAGCTCTGTTGTCACCAGCCAGCCAGTCGGACACCTTCCTGTGGGAGCTGTGTCCCTCCCAGGCAGAGCCCAGGAAGGCTTTGCCCGTGTGCTGTTCTTGCCCAATGGCTTCACTTCTGTTCTTACTGAGTCAAAATTCCCAGTGAGCCAGGTGTGATGGCGCACGCTTGTAATCCCAGCACTTGGGAGGCTGAGACAGGAGGACCGCAGGTTCACAGGCAGCCTCAGCAACTTGTGAGGCCCTCTGCAACTTAGTGAGGCCCTGTTACAAAATAAAGAATAAAATAGGGCTAAGGGTGTGGTTTGGAGGTAGAATGCTTCTGGGTTCAATCCCCAGTGCTACCAAAAAAAAAAAAAAATCCCCGTGTCTGGCATCACCCAGGCGAATGAGAGGGTTAGGCGCTCCAGCTCTCTCTTTTGATAGCAGTCACGGAAGGAAAGAGTCACCATTAACTTCAAAATCAACTTTTCCAATTTCAACATCCCTTATTCTCTGTGGGAAGCCCCTAAACTCCCAAGTGCCAGCTAACACTTGGAATGGGGAGCCCCTTATACCAGACACAAGCACAGGCCTCTCCCAGAGTCCCCTGTGTCAGGCAGCTTTCCATCACTATAATGAACTACCTGAGATAATCAACTTTAAGAGAGAGAACTTTGGCCGGGTGTGGTGGCGCATGCTTGTAATCCCAGCATTTGGGAGGCTGAGACCGGAGGATCCGGGTTCGCGGCCAGCCTCAGCTACCTAGTGAGGCACTCCGCAACTTAGTGAGACTCGGTTTCAAAATAAAGAATAAAAAATAGGGCTGGAGGTATAGCTCGGAGGTAGAATGCCCCTGAGTTCAATCCCCAGTACCAAAAAAAAAAGAGAGAGAAACTTTGACTTTTGGCTTACAGTTTGGGAGGTTTCATTCCATGGCTGGTTTGATATGTTGTTTTGAGTTTGTGGCAAGACAGCATATCATGGTGGGAGTGTGCAACAGTGTAAAACCTCTCACGCTACAAGCCAGGAAGCAGAAGAGAAAGAGGCAAGAGGCCAGGTTCCCACAGTCTCCTCCAAGGACGCACCTCCAAAGACCTAAGGATCTCCCACGAGGCTCCTGACGGTTCCACCAGCTCCCGGGCCCACTCTGAGGACCAAGCCCTTGACATGTGGGCCTTCAGGGGACACTTAGCCAAAGGAGCACTGCCCTTGGCCTCTGCATCCTCACCTGAGATGAAGCTAACACGCCTGCCATAAACACAGTCCCGGCAAGTCACAGTGCTAGAAGCCATCCAGAGCCTCTGACAGCTAGTCCTGACCGTGGAAAGACACCCTCTTTTGGAGGCAGGTAGATATGCTCAGGAGAAAACTTAAAACCAGTCACAAAGACACGGACCTCCGGAACGGGACATCATGGCCATCCAGACACAAGAGGGAATGTAAATGGGCGAGAACTTTGTAACGCTCTTGCCCTGGAAAGGAAGGGCCCGCCCCCCGCCCCTGCCTCCGCCCCTGCCCCCCGACCCCACCCCACCTCTCTTCCTAGACCACAGACTGCATCTTTCACTGAGCATTTAAGAGCAATCCTGGGATGAGGAGAGGACACTGCTGGGCTGGTGGGGACTTGTCATTTGTCCTCCAGTCCCCCCGCCCCATGTGCACACATGGAACTCCAGCCAGCACACAAGGCGTCCACACCTGGGTGTTTCTGGCCACCACAGTGGTACTTTCAGGTTTTGCCTTCACTTCAGCTTTAGTGAAAAGATGATGCAGGTATTAATGTAGAAAACTCTAAAAAGGTACATTTTCTATTTCATCATAAATTGTGTTTATTACAGTTCATGGAGAGGACGGGACACTGAGCGCGTGCTCCTTCTTGGTGCCAGGCTCTGTAGGCTGCACGGTGAGCGGTCAACGTTTTGTCGCCTTCTTGTCCTCACTGGGGCCAGGGCCCAGGCAGCCCTGCAACACACGGTGCAATGGCGACCTCAGGCGCGTTGCCTGCAAGCTGGCTCAGCCTCCCGTGGGTGCACAGCACGGGTTCTGCATGTGTGGATTTAACCAATCCCAATCAAAAATATTTTAAAAACAATAAAAATAACAATAGACCAACAAGAAGTACTGCAAATTTAAAAACAGAATAACAACTATTTATATAGCATTTATATTATATTAGGTGTTGTAAGTAATCTAGAGCTGAGACAGGAGGATTGGAGGTTCGAGGCCAGCCTCAGCAATTTAGTGAGGACATCAGCAACTTAGTGAGATCCTGTTTCAAAATAAGAAATAAAATAGGGAGCCGGGCATGGTGGCTCACATTTAATTCCAGCATTTGGGAGGCTGAGACTGGAGGATCCAGGTTGGCGGCCAGCCTCAGCTACCTAGTGAGGCACTCTACAACTTAGTGAGACCCTGTTTCAAAATAAAGAATAAAAAAATAGGGCTGGGGGTATAGCTCAGAGGTAGAATGCCCCTGAGTTCAATCCCCAGTACCACAAACAAACAAACAAACAAAAAAACACCCCTGAGTTCAATCCCCAGTACCACACATGTACAAAAAGAGTACTCTAAGTAATCTAGAGATTATTTTGATCTAAAGTATACAGGAAGCCGGGCGTGGTGGCGCACGCCTGTAATCCCAGCATTCGGGAGGCTGAGACCGGAGGATCTGGGTTCACAGCCAGCCTCAGCTGGCCTAGTGAGGCACTCTGCAACTTAGTGAGACTCGGTTTCAAAATAAAGAATAAAAAATAGGGCTGGGGGTATAGCTCAGAGGTAGAATGCCCCTGAGTTCCATCCCCAGTACCGCCAAAAAAATAAATAAAATAAAGTATACAGGAAGATATGTAGCTTATTTGCAAATACTATCCATTCATTTATTTATTTTGGTACTGGGAGTTGAGCCGAAGGGTATACTACCTCCAAGCTATACCTTAGTCCTTTTTATTTTTTATTTTTTTTAATTTTAAAACAGGGACTCACTAAGTAACCATGCACTGGCCTTGAACCTGTGACCCTCCTGTCTCTGACCCCCAAGTACTGAGATTACAGGTATGTGCCACTGCACCCAAAGAGAGACCTAATTTTCCTAAAATTTTTTTGTGGTCCTAGAGATTGAACCCAGGGTCATTCTAGCTTTAGTCCTATTTCTTTTGTTGTTGCTGTTTTGAAACAGGGTCTCACTAAGTTGTGGAGAGCCTAACTAAGTATCTGAGGCTGGCTGCAAACCTGCGATCTTCCTGTCTCAGCCTTCCAAGTACTGGGATTACAAGCGTGTACCACCACGCCTGGCTTAATTTTCCTAAGTTCAATGCTACTACAAAAATTCTCTCCAAATGATTCCACATTCAGAACGGAACCTGCTTTCTTTATGCAAGTGGACAGCTGGCAGTAGCAGTGATAAGCAGAATGCTGAAGATTTAAACAATGTGTACTCTTTATGGTAGTTACACAGGACACTGGTCTCGGAGCCCAGTTCAGAATACCTTATCACGAGTAGGAAGCTGGATAGCTTTCTTTCCAGGGGCATTCTACCTCCAAGCTACACTCCCAGCCTTTTTAAAATTTGTTTTTGTTTTTGAAACAGGGTCTCACTATGTTACAAAGAGTCTCGCTGCATTGCTGAGGCTGCCCTCAAACCTGCAATCCTCCTGTCTCAGCCTCCCAAGTACTGGGATTACAGGCATGGGCCACCATGCCAGCTTTTATTTTTTTTATTTTTTGTGGTACTGAGGGTTGAACCCAGGGGCACTGTACCTCTAAGCTACATTCCCAGCCCTATTTTATTTTATATTTTGAAACAGGGTCTGACTAAATTGTGGAGGGCCTTGCTAAGTTGCTGCGTCTGGCCATGAACCTATGGTTCTACTATCTCAGCTTCCCACATACTGGAATTACAGGCAACCATTATTATTTTTTGAAAAGTTTTTACCCCTCTTCCGAAGAGTCTATAGAAGAAGTTTCTCTTTCGTTGGAAAAGTGAGAGATGTTCTTTCTTCTCCAGATCCAGTGGCTTATTTTCCTCATTTTCACGTTCGTTGATGTCTTTAAAGCACCCAGATTCAATTATCTGTGTGTACAAAAGAGCACAATGCGGCTGTGCAGACACCTGTGGTCAGGGTCTCTTGGTGTCATCGGCTTCCACCAGCTCCATGCTTGACACGGGGCACTCTGAGCTCCTCGCCACTCTGATTCCCCTTCCCCTGCTTCCTGACCTCTTCTTGGGATAAGTGATTTAGCTTCCTCTTCCCCTTTCTCCGAGGATACCCCTGAAGGAGTTAATACTTAGGAAGCAGGATCTGGGGTGGCAGGCCAGCCCTCATGATGGCCACCTCCTGTCTACTCCCAGTAACTGGGACCAGAGTAGCTGCCATTCTTCTGGGCAATTGTTGATATGGTATAGCATGCATAGTCAATGTGCATGTGCATGTACACACACACGCACACACACACACACACACACACACACACACACAGACTTCTGTCATTGTTGGAACTGGCAGAAACCTGCTCTGCTGGGAAAGGCAGTACCTCATTCTGCCAGGGGATGGAGACACACCCCGTAACAAATTCAGCATAGAAGGCTTCATCGCTGGTGTCCAGGTAGACGCCTTTTACTGCAGAGAACTGCCCGATGTCCATGACATCCTTACAGTAAACGGCATGAGGCTGTGCACCAAGAACAAAGAGAGGAGTCAGCCTCCAGGGCAGCTACAACGATCCTTAGCTCTCTGCTCCAGTTCTCTCTCCCTCCCTCCCCTCCTCTCTCTGCCCCCCCCCCCCACACTTGAAGGCCTCTTCACTTTTCTGCAATGGAAAATGGATTACAAAGGCTAGGAGCAAAGAAGGATGGGACCGGGGCTTTGGCGGGAAGCCACAGGGCAGCAGCGGAGAGCTCAGCACAGGCATGGAGGCCATCGGCTGTGAGACCGGTTAGTGGCGCTCTCGCCCCAGCCTCAGCCCTAGATGCTCTCCACCAGCACCAGCGGCAGTGCTCTTCTGGCTCCTCCTGCCAGGAAGCTCTGGTCTCCCTTCCTGCTCTGCTCCAAGGAGGCTCAGCAGACCCTTTGGGACAGGAGCCCTGTACTGCAGCCCCTTCCCCCACCACTGCTGTCCTTGGTGCATCCCCCCCCCCCCCCCCCAGCAGGAAGGGTCGCCAAGGCCTGGGCCTCAGCCTCTGGCCAAAGCAGCTGCAGCGCTTCTGGCTCTAAGAAACACAGAACACAGGGCTCTGCAGCCGTGGAGCCCCGCTCTGCCCACGCAAGAGGCGCCCATAGTTCTGAGAAAACACCTCATGTGTGCCGAGTACTGTGACCAAAGCCTCGGTGCTCTGCAGGGCCCTGGTGGTGCTGCCCTTACAGCAGCTGCTCTTCACTCACTCATCTCCGCCAGGTGAGGAAGGGAAGGGACCGGCAAGCCCCACCCTCACAGCGCAGCCCAGACAGGCATCCTGAGGCCCCGGCCCAAGCCCCACACTCCGCACAACCTCACACACCCTTGGAATCTTAATTCTGCAAGTGAAACTTCCAGATACGTTCCTACTGGACTCCGCTGTGAACTGGCTCCCATGTGCTACTTGCTTAAACTGAGAAGGACACAGACAGCCTGGGAGCCCCCGGGCAGCCTCAGGCCCCTCTCAGAACCACAGAATGCCCCTTCTCAGAGACCTGCCTTCCCACCTGACAGCAGCCCCACCGCCACACCAGGGGACCTCTGCAGCCCCTGTCAAGTGACGTGATGCTTGTCCCCACCCATTACTCAGTCTCACCTCCTATCTCTGCAGAGGGGTGGGCTCCCCCAGAGCAGAGACCTTGTCTGTCTTGCTCTCCCTGTGGCCTTAATACCTAGAACGGGGCCTGGCAGGGAGTAGGCATTTGCTAAATATGTCATGTGGGAATTAATTCCAAGGAAGCAGTTACTATGATACAAATAGAAACAAAGTCCTACAAATAAACATATTTTAAAGTCCTACAAATAAACATTTTAATTGGAGCCAGGCGTGATGATGCACGTCTATAATCCCAATATTTGGGAGACTGGGACAGGAGGATTGCAGGTTCAAGGCCAGCCTCAACAACTTAGCAAAACCTTGTTTAAAAATAAAAGCCAGGTGTGGTGGCGCATGCTTGTAATCCCAGCATTTGGGAGGCTGAGACTGGACGATCCAGGTTTGCGGCCAGCCTCAGCTACCTAGTGAGGCCTTCCGCAACTTAGTGAGACCCTGTTTTAAAATAAAGAACAACAAAAAAAATACGGCTGGGGGGTGTAGCTCAGAGGTAGAATGCCCGAGTTCAATTCTCAGTACAGCAAAAATAAATAAATAAATAAATAAATAAATAAATAAATAAATAAATAAATAAAAAAAGCTGGGCATGGTGGTGCACGCTTGTAATTCCAGTACTTGGGAGGCTGAGACTGGAGGATACAGGTTCTCAACCAGCCTCGGCTACTTATTGAGGCCCTGTGCAACTTAGTGAGACCCTGTTTCAAAATAAAGAATAAAAACTAGGGCTGGGGGTGTAGCTCGGAGGTAGAATGCCCCTGGGTTCAATCCCCAGTACCAAAATAGATAGTACCACCTATCCTAATTCCATCAAACCCTGCAAAAATTCCCTTATCTTCCTATTTGTAGACTGTGTCTGCAGCAAGGTGTGAAGGACGGTATGCAGTTTTCATCCATCGACAGGAGCTGATTTCCTACGGACTGGACTCCTGCCAGACACTGCTGAGTCGGGCCTCGCACTAAGCACTCTGGAGATGTGACCTCATTTGGTGCCAACAGTGAGCTCACAAGGAGGCACAGCGACAGTCCCAGGGCCCTCGGGGAGGCCAGGCTAGCCCCCAGGACCTGGCGAAGAGTGGAGGGGAGCGCACACTCCAGACTGGAGAGCAGGTACACGCTGTGTGAGAAGGTGAGCATGGTACCAGAGGAAAGCCGACACTGAGACCAGAACGGGGACGCTGGTGACAAGGAGGACCCTGAGGGGCAGGCCAGGAGGTCTGAGGTGGCGCTGAGGTTTCTGAGAAGGCAGTGGCTCGGCTGTACCAGCAGTGACAGGAGGCAGCAGACCCCAGGGCCAGGAGCCAGGGAGCTGGCAGGAGGGTCTGTGAGTGACTCGGGGGCCGGTGTGGTGGGGAGGGAGGCAGAGCAGAAAGGACGGGCCCACGGTGCAGAGCCTGTCAGGTAACTCCTTATTGCTTTAACAAAAAGCATTTGAGGGTCAGTGCTCTTGGGGACCCAGCCACTTACATCAGGTACGAAAGGGGGGTCTAGCATGTGTGCTTCCAGCCTGCTGAAGTTGATGCTCTTGAACACGGGGTGCTTCTTCACTTCAGCTGCTCCGTCCCCCCTGCAGCCCAGTCGCCCACTGGGGTCCTTGGTGAGTAACTGCACGAGAGGCAGAAATGGAGTCAAGCTAAGGTCCTAGGATAAAAATGAAAACTCAAAACCGCCCTCCAAGCTGGTGGTGGTGGTGGCGCACATCTCTACTCCCAGTACTTGAGAGGCTGAGACAGGAGGATCGCAAGTTCAAGGACAACCTCAGCAACTTAGCAAGACTGTCAGCAACCTAGTGAGACCCTTTTTCAAAGCAAGACACAAAAAATAAAAAGGATGGGCAGGGTGTAGTGGCACACGCTTATAATCCCAGTACTTGGGAGGCTGAGACAAGAGGCTCACACGTTCATGGCCAGCCTCAGATACTTAGTGAGGCCCTCTGCAACTTAGTGAGACCCTGTTTCAAAATAAAGGATAAAAAATAGGGATGCGGGTGTAACTTGGAGGTAGAGTGCCCCTGGGTTCAATCCCCAGTATCACCACCACAAAAAAAAAGATGGGGTGTAACTTAGAAGTAGAATGCCCTGGGCTCAATCCCCAGTAGATAGATAGATAGATAGATAGATAGATAGATAGATAGATAGATAATTTTTAAAAACTGTCCTCCATAATAACCAAAGAACTAGAAGCTGCAGACAGCACATATATCTAAACAAATATGGTCACTCTGATTTCAGAGTCTCAACATCAACCAAACCAAATGAATTCTGACTTTACTAACTGGATCACAAAAGGTGGCGTAAAAGCTTTGCCTTTAAGCCATCAATAAAGATCTGGCTGACTTGATCCTTAAGTTAAAAATTGTATGTAAAAATTAGGGAGTTTTTTAAAGGAAACAGAAACCATTGAGAACTTCAGAGACACCATTTCAATGCTAAGTTATATTTACAATTGGAAACCAGTTTAAGCCAGGAGTGGTGGCACACATTTGTAATACCAGTACTTAGGAAGCTGAAACAGGAGGATTGCAGGTTTGAGGACAGCCTCAGCAAATAGTGAGACTCTTCACTAACCTAGCAAGACCCTGTTGCAAAATAAAAATAAAAATAGGGTTGGGGGTGTAACTCAGAGGTAGAATGCTCCTGGGTTAAATCCCCAGTATCACACACATAGAAAAATTTATTCATTAAATAAGTCACTAAGAACCTCAGATAAGGCAAACATTTAGCAAACTTTGTTCTAGAATCTATATATTCTTAAAAATTAATAGAAAGTATCTTTCAAAAATATTCTCTACATAAATATTTATAATTGTCACAAACTCAGATAAGTCTTGCTTCACAATTACTAGCAATCAAAAAAGGCTAGGCTGCTGGGGATGGTGCTGAGTGCCTGCAGTCCCAGCTACTCAGCACGAGGATCGCTTGAGCTAGCCTAGCAGCATAGTGAGACCCTGGCTCTCACATCTGAGAAGAAAAAGGAGGGGGGGGAGGAGGGGGGAGGAGGGAGGGAGGAGGAGAGGCAGCTTCTGGGTTTAGTTCCCCAGTACCATCAAAAAAAAAAAAAAAATTAGACTGTGCTTGTCAAAAACAACACATTAAAGATCTGGAACTCTCACCCTGACTTGGGGGTGACTTCAGCACCACGGCTCTTCTGAATGTGAAGCTGAGTTCCAAAACGCAGACAGCATCTGGTCTCAGCTTTCTGGAAGGTTCTACATCCCACCTCACCTACAGCCTCATTCCGAGCTTTCCTTCCTCAGACTCGCCTGCCCCCCGCCTGTGCCCAGAAGCTTCTGCGTGGCAGAGTCCTGACCCCCACGGGTTCTGCCTGCTTGGGTCTCCCAGGCCAGGGTGGGGGCCTGGGTGGCCCTCCTCCAATATGCCAGTCTCCATGTGCTCCTTCTCCTTTAGACCGCCTATCCCAGCGGATAGGAATAAATCCTCAGAGATTCATTTATGGCTAGTCTTTCCTGCTGCACTCGACGCTTCCTGAAGTAGGGGCTATGTTTTCTCTTGTTTCTCTTGAAGTAGGGGCTATGTTTTTCTACTGCTGCGTCCCTAGCACCTGGCCAGACTGGTACTCAGTAAAAATCCCTAAGGCACCCATTCTTTGCATGCTTGGTTAATCTAAAACAGACCCGAAAGTCAAGTGTAAATTCCGACATCTCAGGGCTTCTGTGATTCCATTATTAAGCACCTGTTGAAGGCCATGAATGGTCTGAATTTTCATGTCCCCCTAAAGTTCCTCTATTTTTTATTTTGAGGCAGGGTCTCACTAAGTTGTCCAGGCTGGCTTTGAACTTGAGATCCTTCTGCCTCAGCCTTCCTAGTTTCTGGGATTACTGGTGTGAGCTACTGTGCCAGGGTTAACCTCTGAGCTACACCCCAGCCCAATTTTTTATTGTGAAAGAGGGTCTCACTAATTTAGCATGTGCTGACCTTGATTCTCTTATCTCAGCCTCCCAAGTTCTGGGATTACAGAAGTGTACCAAACCGGGCGTGGTGGTGCATGCTTGTAATCCCAGCATTCAGGAGGCTGAGACCGGAGGATCCAGGTTCGCGGCCAGCCTCAGCTACCTAGTGAGGCATTCCGCAACTTAGTGAGACTCAGTTTCAAAAATAAAAAGAATAAAAAATAGGGCTGGGGGTGTAGCTCGGAGGTAGAATGCCCCTGAGTTCAATCCCCAG